>JAUZNC010059429.1:0-10147 GCA_034780395.1 Vannuccia rotundouncinata
AGCCAGATAGGTCACGTGAATCTCTCGACCAATCAGAAGACGAATTGGTTAGGAAAGACTCATCACCTACTACTATAGTTATATTATAATACTTCATTTTGGCATTTAAAATTCTATTTTTTGTAGGATTATTAGGGGGAGGGAAGGGGTCCTATGCAAATATCAGCCGTACCATGTTCAAAAAGGTGCTAGGGTTCGGAGGGTTGTCACCGCTGCACATCGTATAACATGATTTGCTTTTCAACTTATACTATGTGTTCCCAAAGTAGCTCCTGATATTCACTAATATGCTGCCCTCACAACAAACAATTTTCATATTTAAATTTTTCAATATATATTATTAAATATTATATTTCACACATTTCGTATTTGAATTGCTAACTAAAAAATTATTTAAAAATGTCACTGTATAATTAGGAATATGTATAAGTACTTCATTAATTTAAAAGAATTATTATTGCAATTGCAAATTTTTAACACATTTTTAATTATACTTCGAGAAAGACTTGTATTATATGTTTATCAAACTATTTAATGCTTAGTTTATTTTTTTTCAATATTCTGTTTTATCTTAGATTATTTATTATTATCAAACTAATAGTTAATGTAGTACAAGCAACAAAAATAATAATTGAAGAATGTATTAATTACAAATAAAAATACAAAGATGTGCCAACACAATTTGTGATATTAATTACCTATCGAATGTATTAATTACATGAATTAAAAAATGTAATTAATTAGACGACAGTTTTACATAGAAAAAAATCAGGGCTTGAAAAATGGTATTAATAAATTAACGAATGTATTATTTAGGCGTGTATTAATTATCGAGTGTTTACTGAAGTTTCGGATCTTCAGAATACCGGAATAGTTAGCATAGTTTCATTACATTTAGATTACTTTTTAAAAGTATTCCCAGCATATAATTATACACCAATATATTTATTTTGCAATTAACATTCTAAAAACATACATTTCAGGTGAAAATTATTCAGTGAAAACTATATAATCTATCCCAACGTCACACCCATGGGTGTATTTATCACTCTATGCATTGTGCTCTGCTGTGTCATTTGGTTGAGACATATTCTCCGACGAAGGCTAGATCCACCAGGACCGCTGGGAATTCCTTTTATAGGAATTATATTGCATATAATCTACAACAGAATTATCGAGAGACTATTCCGGTTTTATCTTCTTATTAATAGAAATGGAAAGAAGTATGGAAATGTTTCGTCCATTGAAATAGGTCAGCAGAAGTTCATAATTCTTCATTCTCACGAAGTTATACGAAAAGCGGTGCTGGATCAGAAAGATTTGTTTTCGGGACGACCAAATTCCCCTATGCACAGACTAATTTCGCAAGACGTCGGAGTGGCAAGTATCGATGGAGAATCTTGGAAAACTCATCGTCGTTTTATTCTGTCAAGTTTGAAAACATTCGGGCTGGGTAAACAATCTTTGGAGCCTACTATCATATCAGAATCTGATTATATCCACGAACTGATATTGAAAGACATCGAGAAACCTGTGAATAGTTCTGAGATTTTGGTAAAAGGAGTTACAAATATTATCGCAGTCCTAGTATTCGGAGAACGGTGGGCCTACGACGATCCTCACTTTTCGAAATATGTACAACACGTCAAGGCAATTACACATGCCAATGGAATTTCCTTGTTTCTACCTATTTTTTACCAGTTTCTTGCAAAACCTTGGATTATTTCACACCTTCCTGCAAGTCGAAAAATTTTTGAAGAAATTCAAAATCTCAAAAATGCAATTTCAAAAAAGTATATGGACCATAAACTACGCTTTAATTCCAGCAACGAGCCAAGCGATCTCATCGATACATTTTTGCACCAACAGCAAATTGAGGAAAGTTTGGGGTCAACAACTGATTTTACAGATGAAAAATGTATAGGAGATTGCTTCGACCTTTTCATTGCTGGAATGGATACGACAACCACCAACTTAACTTGGTGTATGCTCATGCTTTCTCTTTATCCAGCAGTACAGGAAAGGTTATTCACCGAAGTTGAAAATACTATGGGGAAAGAAGTACGTCCACAAATGTTACACAAAAAGAGGATGCCTTACTGTCAGGCGGTACTGGATGAAGTTGCACGATTTTCTACAATTGCTCCTAATGCGATTAATAAAAGAGTATTAGAGAATACAGAATTTTTGGGCTATCCAATTTCGGATACTACACAAGTAGTAGTGGACATTTATTCAGTTCATTATAGTGAACAGTTATGGGACAATCCAAGTCTTTTCAAACCAGAACGTTTTTTAAATGAAAATGGTGAATACCAGCCTAGCGAATATTTGATACCCTTTGGCCTGGGAAAGAGAAGATGTCTAGGGGAAGGTTTGGCTCTAATGGAAAATTTCTTAATGTTAGTCTCGATTGTACAGAGATTCAGCGTTTCTCTGGACGAAGATAGTAAAACAAAAGTGGAGGAAATTATCGCAGGTACGGAGGGAATCGTTCACGAACCTGGAGATCACAGAATAATTTTCCATTTGCGGGATTAGGCATTAACACCCTTGAGCCCTAGTTTTAATTATCGAATGTATGGCAGGCAAGTTAAAAATCTTCATTATATTAATAATTGTGATCTTAAAATGTAAATTTTGCACGATTTGTTTTGAATTATTGGGTGCAACAATATTTTACAATTCTTAATGTACTACATTGAATACAAATTAAGACAAGATTATTTAATATTAAATATCTGCACATTTATATTATATACCTATTAAAAAAATGACTGTGGACCTAATTTTTTTATGTGTATTGCATGTTTGACGTTTTTCTTGTATCTCACATTAAAAGTCACCGATAATATAAATGTATTTATTTTTAGAGGCTTTCTCGAATAACTGTGGCTATATATATAGTGGTTCTAAAATTTAAAACTTTAAAAGTAATACAAAGTTTTTAAAAATAACCAATTATTTAAAAGTGGGGATCTTTGGTAATTTTGACCACATAATATAACAATATCTATTATATTTATATGCAAAGAAAAATGTAAATTTCCTATTTTCTACAAACAGAAAATAATAACGTTGCAATAATCAAAGGTGTAAGTAAGCTAACACAGGAAAATATAAAATATACTTCGCCATCAAAAGTATTTATTTTAATGCTATTCCAACAAAAATTTTCAATCCAAGGATAACGGTCCAAAAGTTCCTGACATGTTCGGGATTTAGATAATTCACTTTTGAGGAAATCACAATTTCCAAAAAGGTACTGAAGATCACTGATGTCTTCAATCATTGGAGGATCTTTCCTGCTATTAAAATAAAAAAAGTCTTATTATTAAATATAAACATAAATTATAACAAAATGGTGTACGCAATTCATAAAATCGACTCACGACTAACTAAAATCTAAATGACAATTATAAACAAAGATTTACATTTGCAAAAAATATATTAATAAAAATTAATTTAATTAAATAAAACTAAGCTATACTATATATAGAAAAAACATGGACTTAATTTTATTTTTTGATTTGAGGGCAGTGAAGCAAAAATAATGAAGTAATTTTTAATCAAAGTTTAAAAGATTTTATTCATATAAAAATAAAAGTATTTATTTACCTTTTTTCATCATAGATTACTCTCCCATATCTGGAATGACATTCTCGATAAGAGTAGAGATTAATAAATTGTTTATTTCCGCGTATAATACAAATATCATCAAGGTCAACCTGTTCTGAGGTGCAGCCTTTTCCCCATATCATACTCACGTAGATCAAAGAATTTTTATCATAGTTAGACTTCACCCAAAGAAATCTATCAACTGACCAATTGATGTCGGGGAGATGTGCTTGAACAATTAAGAAGAAGTTTATATTCCAAAGTATTAAGTACAAGATGTTTTTAGAATAGCAAATATTCACACTGTGCATATTTAAAAAAAATTTAATAGATTTAATATAATCAATTTAATAAATTTAAACGATAATAATAGAAATTGACTAACATAACAATTTCGCTTTCCTCCAATATTAAAGGCAATATTAAAACAAAGTTAATTTCTATGAGTATAAAATATTTATTTTGGTGTCTATATGGTTTGCAAATACGTAGTATTTTAATAAAATCAATATTTTAATAAAACTATATTAAACTGTAATTTGATTCGACAAAAATTGTTCTTATATCACCATTGACTTAAATATAATATTTATCTAGACCGGCAAATTGCGGATCAAAATAACTTCCATAGCGCATTTCAATTATATATACGGTATTAATTTCGTTTTAAAGAGGGAATTCAATTAATATTATATATTTTAATATCTTTAAAACGAAACTATTACCGTATATAATGAAAATACATTAGTAATTCCTATGAATTTCGTATTGATTATCGACATAGATATATTCCTCTGTGGACGTTTATTACTATTGAATATATAGTAATAATACCTGTATATAGATAAATAATATATGTCATTGGGTATTACAATTTGTTATAAAATAGCATTAGTCAAAATGAAAATTATAGTCAACGATTTCAAAATTAATTGACAATGACGCGAACAAGCTAAGTTGAGTTAAGTTATTTAATATATGTAAAAAGTTATTGTAAGTTGAAGTTGATATAGCAAAAAATGTAATGTTGTTAAAATGCAATTTTAATTCAAAGGAAGAACGAAATTTTTGTGTTTTGTCCAGAATGTTTTTGTGTTGTATTTATCGAGGAAATGTCTATTGAGTGAATAACCTCCCATATTTAGAATTTTAGTAACTTTCATTTGGCCCCATTCTTTTTGGGTAAGTTGCTGAAATATCTTTCCATAATAGAATGAAGATGCATCACAGTTATTAATTAATCAATTGATCAAGTACAAGTTTTTCATCTCTCAGAAAGTTTTGGTATTTTTACTATTAATGTTTTCCAACTGCAGTCGATGTCTTTCTTCTTGGAAATGCGACATTTCGTGACAGTAGAAGTGATGATTTATTTTCTAAAAATTATATATACCACTGTTGAGCGTGCACATGATGTATCAATATATGCATATTTCTAAAATGCTTAGGTCAGAATATTTACTATACATGTATGGATTTTTATCCGTTTTACATTAGATTTATATATATTGAGTTTAGATAGGAAATCATCAATTCCAACATACATTATATATACCTTTTCTGAAGTGTATATTGATTTTTTAACAACGATTTCTTTTGTCGACTCGGGACCATGCGAAATTGTTTCAATACTCGTCATTCATTTCAAGCTCGTCCTGCGGCCTCGTCGGTAATAAATCTAAATTTTTCGAAAACCATTTCCTGGTCACTCGTGGCATAATGTACTATTTGCTTATTACTTAAACTGTATTTTAAATTTAGTTGTACAGTTTTAATATTAATTGAATGCCTATTCTCGGAACAGTGCTCAATACGATATATGATATATAGCTGGATTTATTTTATTTTCAATACGAGGATATTTATTTATCGTGAGCGAAGCGATCGAGTTTTAATAGATTATATATATACGAGATGAGTATGATAACATTTATTATATACACAGTATATATGTCCCAGAAGTCACCCCAAAAATGCAAATTTCGTGAAAATAGATATTTAGATGCTGCATAACGTGATTTGATAATTAATTATATAATTATTATCTATATGATTGGAAATCTATAATAATTTATAAAAATTTCAATAGTTATTAGATCAGTAAAAGTATATCTGGGAATGATATTCATAATCAACCGAGAATTATATCTGTGTAATGTATTCATCATCGTAACATCGAGATTGTAATTATTATGATATCAATGGTCTCTATATTATCGATAATGGTATATATGCACTATACACAAAAACGGGCAATTATAAATATATATATATATAGTTATTACTTCGATTTGCCATTCTAAAAAATAATTACTATATATGAATACCAGGATGCAATAAATAATGAGTTTATTATATTGTTTTAGTTCGCGTATCTAAAACAGTGTTATTGATTGAACATTTAAATATTGAATTTTAGAAATATTCTATACACATTGATGAGAAAGATCTTCCAACATGTTTTATTTATCTATACACAGCAAAGGTGTTAAGATGTTAGCAGATATCTGAAGAGTATCTGTATGCTTATTGACACGATTTCTCCCACAGCAGATGTTGTCTAATTGACAGGATTGAGGCATTTGCACATTTTGAACCAAACCGTAATTTGTCTCTCTGAGTCAGATAAGCATCAAACTGTAAAACTAAACTAGACCACACCTGTACTTGACAAGCTTTCTTACCTTCCCCGGCAAGGTATGCCTCGCGATTAAAGAAAGCAATTCCGAGTCGATGTGTTGCCCCGAGGTTTGAGGATGAGTAAACAAACAAGAATGGGGAAAGGAGGCGGTCGTATAGCGGCATTATAGTCCGGGCTATGCTAAATGATACTAACTGCACGAGGCGGAGTCAAAGTACGAATTATGCTTTCGGTACACCTGAAACTACACATCAAGTAGAAGAAAAACAGGCCGGACTTGATACTCGCGCCATTAAATAACAAACTTTGGGCAATATATGACTAACTATACAGCAAATATTTAATTCTATATATACATATATTATAGTCGACTATAGTATACCGTCTAGCTATAATATATTTGGATCGAATCACACCTTTTCTTCATTTGGGAGCAGTATAGAAACGTGGCCTGTAAAACAGTGTGAACAGAGAGGAAGGGATTGATCTTGTTTTCTGCATGTTAAAATTGCATACATCTGTAGGCCATGTGAATTATTCGAATTAGCGTTAAATGGACTCCTCTTGAAAATCACGATGAACACATGCATCCAATAAGAGTAATACACATGGTTTCCCGAACGTGGGTCTTACACCGTAAATTGTCTTCAATTCCTGCAACATCAGTAAATGTACAGAAAGGCTAAAGCCGAGGACTGCAGTGACAATTTAATTTGACAATGAGTAAAATAAAATCGGAATACGCCGAATTCTTTGAAATAACACCGATGACTTCGAAGGCTGCTTTGACGACCACTGCAGTGGGTCATTCTGATTCCTTTCTACACCTTGAAAACGAGCCAGGAGATGAACAGGGGTCTAAAGATATCGATCAGTCAGGATTGAGTGATGACAGTTCAGGGGATATGGGTTCCACATCCATGTCATCTCGAAAACGGCGTCGCACTGGAACCAGCTTTGTTGAATTGCAGTCACAGCGACTTCTGGCCAATATCCGAGAGCGGCAGCGTACACAGTCCCTAAATGGAGCCTTTTCTCAACTGCGAAGCATTATTCCCACACTCCCTTCAGACAAATTGAGTAAAATTCAAACTCTTAAGTTGGCTGTTCGCTATATTGATTTTCTACGCCAAGTGCTAAGATCTTCTTCGGACGAGAATTCATCTATTGGAGATTATATTCGACCAATTTCAAGTTTAGGAGATAATCGGTCGAATGGTGGATATCCTCGACAAGAACACCTCAGTTATGCCTTCTCAATGTGGCGAATGGAGGGTGCATGGGCTGGACCACATGGGTAATTTTTTAACACAAACAATGTTTATATATTTTTGTTAATCACCCCTGCGGTTAATCAAACAGGTCATACAGGTCATATTCTGAATTATAACCGAGCTTTTAGGTATATTATTATTTATTTTGACAAAGACACCGTTTAAAATGTGTATTATTTTTAATTTTACAATAAATATACTGTACATTTTTACATTCTTCGATTATTAATATTATATAATATTCATCTCAATTTACAAATGTATTCAACAGCGCATATCGTGCAACTATATTTAGTCAGAGAAAAGGAATTTATAAATAAAAATACGTCAATGGACAAAAAATTCTACATGCTGTGTATATAATAAGCCTGTATAGCGCCTATATACGGTATACTTGTTATATTAATTTAGAAAAGTTGAATATATATTTAATTCAATTATGAAATGTACTTAGGTTTTTGTACATATTTTAATTCATATTATATATATATAGTTGTACACTTATTATATAAATAAAAAAATCTTAAATATAATTATTTATTTATTTTTCGTAAATGATTTTATTCTAATTATATAATTATTAACAAATAAGTAATTTTTGATAAAATATGTTTTTTTGCATTTTATTTACCTATGGACTTAATTGTTGAATACAACTATAATATACACAATATGAAACCTTTGTGAATATCAAGAGTGTACAAAAGGGGGAAGACAATTTCAGTCTAAACATCGATCTGTTGAATTGGGTGTTTGGCCTTTTGGCTAATTTGTTTATGGCCTTTTATCGTATGGTTTTCCAATTGATTTCAGAAGGAGGCAGATACTCAGTAGAACGGATTATATTATTAGTCATAATTAATAAATACAATAATTATATTCACAAACAAACAAGTGTAGAATTTTAACAGTAAAGTTTATGTAGATATCATTAATTGTATAAATATGAATAAAGGGACATTGATTATTTCATGATCTCTATATAGATGAATTATGTCAACAAATAAAATTGTAATATAAATCATTTCGGATATCGTTATGAGAACTTTTATTTTAAGCTAATAATATAGTTTACAATAAAATATGTTAATCCCTTAACTTAATGAACCATCCACGAAAACATCATGCATAACATGCAATTTTATAAAATGAAGTAAAGAAGACAATAGCTGAAAAGTAAAATTTACAATTTTAAATTTTACTTTTCAGCTGTTGTCTTCTTTACTTCATTTTACATTTGAGCTGATGGCGAACCTTAACATCATGCAATTTTATGTTTTATAATTTCAATATATGTACATTCAAATATATAAATAATATGGATGATTGATAATATAAATATAATGATTTGTAAATTTGTAAAAATCATTTAACACTTGCACTTGTTATATTAATATATATATAATTTATTTTTCAGATATTTAGTTATATACTATATACAGCTTCTAAAAAAACAACCTCATTATATGAGCGCATGAAGATTAAGGAATATTATGTTAATTTGTTAAAGGATTAAGACATAATTCATCTTTATAGAGATCATAAAATAATCAATGTCCTTTATTCATATATTATTCAATTAATTATATCTATATAAACTTTACTGTTAAAATTCTACACTTGTTTGTTTATTGTATATTAATTATGATTAAAAATACTATCCGTTCTACTGAGTGTCTCTCTCCTTCTGAAATCAATTGGAAGGCCAAACGGGATGAAGCCGTTGTATTGAATTATATCATTTTAAAATCTTTTTTTTTATCAGATGTGAAAATATATTGAATTATGCAAACTTATATTACAAACCTCACCCGCAATTAACAACAAAGAAATAGCAATATGGAAGTTAAGTATGTCTATATATACATAACATGGTGTGCATTGATTAGAATAAATTATTGTGTCTATAATCTTTTTCCCGATAATTAGAAACAACATTTAATTAATTAATAAACTGATGAATAATTAATCATTGGACCAAATGAAAAATACAAGGCTTAGTTGGGATGACTAATTTTGAATTGTTATACATCTAATATATGCGATTATGTAGTCATGTATGTATAGTAATATTAAATCTTTAACCGAACTAAAAAGTAATGTCTAATTACTGACGATATATATTGTTTTAACATGAGTATATTATATGGTCCAAGCGGATACATTATTCCTTAGGTATATATATATACTTTGATTATTGACCAGCGGTTAATTTGTTAATCTAGAATGGGACGTACATATTTGGCTATATTTAATGTGCCGAAAAATTTATTATTTTCTAGTTGTAACTTAATTAAGTACAAACTAGGAAATAAAAAACAAATTCGAACTTTTAATTAATGTTGCTGTGGGTTCTATAATTTTTGTTTGATGAAAAATACATTACAAAATAAAATTTATATTCATAAATGAAACCAATTAGTATATGATTTTGATCATTATAATGGCAATGATTCAACTGGAGAAGACGAACAACTGGAGAAGTCGACGATCAACTGGAGAAGACGACGATCAACTGGAGAAGACGACGATCAACTGGAGAAGAACAATCAACTGGAGAAGACGAACAACTGGAGAAGACGAACAACTGGAGAAGACGATCAACTGGAGAAGA
>JAUZNC010059430.1:0-10146 GCA_034780395.1 Vannuccia rotundouncinata
TCGGTGACCTCTTCACTGATCCCTACTACGTGGCCGTGTCAGGGGACGACTGTGTCATGGTGACAGACTGGGCGGCGCCGAGCCTGAAGATCTTCGACCCCGAGGGTGGGATTATCACCCAGACAGGGTTTTATGGAAGCGGCCAGGAACAGGTAATAAATAGACTGTCTGTTGGTTTAGATGTTAACCCAATCCATACCGGAGGCCTTCTTGTGATTTTTCTTATACTGAAGTTTAACAACTTTTAGCGGAAAATTTACTTTCATAGACTCATGCGGACGATCATGAGAGCGGTTTCATCACCATGACATCAAAATTTATCATTTTTTGAAATTTACAAAAATGGCTATGATGTAAATTTAAATCACTGAATAGCTTCATTATGTTATAATCAACCAGATAGTTTAAAAATAAACATGAATCCACATCAAAATTTTGAATGATATTCAGTGTCAATATAAAAGCGTCCACAACGGATTTCAATGATATACGGTAATTTTTTCGTTTTAAAGATGGAATCTGACCAATTTTATATATTTCAAAAGGGTCGGACCAATATTTATATAGATAAAATTCTCTCTTAATTAAACTAATTACCGTATATAATTGAAATTCATGGAAAACTCCATCAATTTGGTATTGAAAAAAAACGCACAATTTACAGGTATTCACAACAATTTATTAGAATAAAATCTGTGCACTTGAGAAACAAGGAAACGTGGATCAATTACATTGGTGATAGCAGCTTGAAAGTCATGTTCCTTCTGTAGACTTGGACGACCGGACCTGGACCGCATGTCTGTTACAGCCTCAGTTGTTTCAATTTGTCGATCAATCGGATATTAAAAGAATGGATAATAAAAGAAATGTGAATTGCACTTGAATTTGCATTACTTCCCCTTGATTAATGTTTAACTGTGCAGCAATTCTTTCTTATAAATTTAACCGTACACCAGCCATGACTGCAAACTGAACTAACTGGCAAAGCAGAGATTGTAAACAGCAGACAAAAATATACATACTGTTTCGTAGAAGCATATTACTATTGAGTATATTGTTCAGTTTGCCGGTCTAGATAAATAATATAGTAGGTAAATGGCTCAAATATAATTTAGCCCACTGAAAATAATATTATTAATTTTTAATTTTAACAACTTAATATTTATACTTAAATAACTGTTTACACTATTACTTTTGAATGCTTCTCATTTAACTCAGTATTGATTTCTTCTTCTCATGAATTCTAAATTTTCGAATCACTTTTTTACCCGGCAAATTCGATACAATGTTTAAACTAATTTATGACAAACATTATTCAAATAAAGTCAAACTTCTCTTGCAATAATGTGTCAGCTATATATATATATCAGTTATAGTGATTTATAAATCTCTTCCAACAGCTCCTCCAACCATACGGCATCTGCATCGACCGGCACGGCTATGTCATGATCGCCGACAACTCCAATCACCGCATTCACGTCGCTGCTCCAGATGGTCGCTTCATACGTTACCTAGCAACTAAGAGCGACGGTCTCTGGCATCCGATGGGCATCGCCCTGGACAACAGTCGAGGTCGTGTCATAGTGACGGAGGCTCTAGGAAAGATCAAAGTTTACCGCTACATATCAACTTGAAAGGACTTGCAATCCCATCAATTAAATATACCCTTGGGCAAGACGTTCAACATTTCTTAAGGTGTCCTTTTATGTGTAAATAGTTTCACAATTTGTTCGTATTTATTATTCTTTTAAGATTTTAGGAAATATATTATAATTAACTACCGCCACATTTTCACTGGACTGTTTTGGCGTTCAACATGAAGAAGCTGACACTCTTGACGAGATTTGACTTCAACTTATAATATTGACAACATTTTAAAAACGTTTTGTATATTTTCCGAAAGCTCTGCCGTTGTCATTGCCTCTGTGGAGCTCGCTGAATCCTTTCAACATATTTACGTTGTTATTTCACATATGTTTATAAAATTAAACTTTTCTATGAGAATAAAATTCAATGGAAGGCCGGTATATAGTAAGTCAGGATTTGAAAATATCAATTTGACTTATTCAATTTCATTGTCAAGCAAAATTGATTGGAAAAATATTTAGAAACCGGAACCAAAAGAAACTAAAATATTTTGAAACCTTCGAACTATAAGCCAATATATTAATCTATACGTGGTCTTAAGCATCGATTACAAAAAATGTATAGTTCTGAGTATATTTTTTGTACAGTTGGTTGAAATCGATATTTAATGATGATATCTGTGGTTGTCTAAATTAAATATCTTTGAAATGTGTCTCAAAGATGCATAAGAAGACGTTGAATTATATGTTGGCTAGTTCGAATGTTTAAATATCTTTTAGTTTCTTCTAGTTTCGTTTTCATAATTATGCCAAGTTCTGTTTCTACACATTTAACCAAATTAAACTGAAAAAATTCATCAAAATATTTGTGGAAATTGAACTAAAATAAAATGGTGCAATTGACGAAAACGACTCTAATTCCTGACAAAACTCAGTCTCAGTCCAGATCATATTATGATGCCTTCACTTATTCATCCAAGCTTACCAGCTTACTCTATGCATATTTTTACACTCTCAAATATAACAAAATGTATACAAAGGGCTGTGATTTGTCTATACTTAATTTTGATGATCATAACATGCATCTTCATTCATAATATTGGCTGTTTTTATCAGCGTCGGTGAATTAATTATATACGGCTTTTATTATTATGAAATTTCTTCTTTGAATTTATAAATACTAAACGTTTACCCATTATATATATATATATATATAAATAGAAAACGTTTTAATATTTGTGACCATTCTTCTGAATTGTGAATTCCAATTTATAGAATATATATTATATATAAATTTAGAGTAACTATTAATATTAGTAACTATATCAGTAACCATTAGAAATCAAAAGAAAGCAATATTTTCTAAAATTTAAAATACGTTTTATTATAATTAGAAAATTTGCGTTGTAAGCAATTTACAAGCAAAATCCAATTTATCAAACAATTTTTAAAAAGTTATCCGACTACGGAAAATTCCAATATTCGGATCGTGGATGTCATAGATATTGTATATAGAAGGATGTAACATTTTAATGTTAAAATGGCAACCTTTTAAGCATTATGACCAATGACTTATATATTATTTATTTAGAACGTCAAACTGACCAATATTCAAAAGTATTAAACATCCGCGGGTAAATATATGGGAAATTCATGAAGTTATAAATGCATTTTAATTATATACGGTAATAATTTTGTTTTAAAGAGGGAATTAAATCAATATATAATGATCAAAAGCCTATTAAAGTATATAATATTGATTGAATTCTCTCTTTAAAAACGAAGTTAATACCGTATATAATTGAAATGCACTCTGGACGTTTTTTGATCAGTTTGTCGTTCTAAAATTTACACTATATATGAAATTCAATTTATTATTCATAGCTAATGTTTAGTAAAATATTTCTTCAAAATTTTGTATCAGAAAGTTTTATATGGAGTACCGATCTACAAATATCTTCAGTTGATCATCTTTGGTTATCAGGCTCATGAATCGGTATTATATTGGAAGTAACAACAATGGAGCTAATCATTTGTAACTAAAACATCTAGCTCGTTGCAAGAGTAATACAGTATAACTGAAGGATATGTGCAAATATGGAAGTAGCAACAACGATTAACGTAAATGGAATTGCTCAAAATAATCAACTAGTGAACTGTACATTCAATAACTCAAGTGTTCCTGAAAAATTGTTGATATGTACTTTCAGTGGCGTATTTATAGTGGTATAATCGCTAAATTACATTGAAAATGAAATAATATTAAAATAAGCGTGAAATAAAAATAGATAAAAACGCGTAAAATAATTTTGTTTAACAATATTATGAATACCAATTGATTTTTTCAATATGTGTATAATTTATACAACAGTCAATTTGAATTCTCCAATCAAAATTCTTTATTGTATTAATATTCATCCTAAAGGAATCGATTTATTTAAATCGATTTTTAAAAAATTAAAAGATTGACGTTGAAACTTAAGTGACAATTTTAATTTTGGATTCAATCATTATTGATTATTTAATTGATTATTAAAGATAATTATTTAGTTTAGCATATTTCTAATTTATCGAGCTTGGGAGGTAACTAAGAAAGCGTAAATTTCACAGCCATCCAAAGTTGTGTTCTGCGGAGGTAATTTGACACTCGAAAGGATATCTGGCATAAAAGTCATGGTTGCTTTTTGATTTGTGACTTTTCTCCGCGAACATTTCGTCGACAAGAAAGTCGGGCATAGCCAGCGTCTCCTTGAGTAGGGTGGAGTTCGGGACATTAGTCTTGCTGACAATGTAGTCGGCCTTGTTCATGATTACGTGGTACTGTTGTCGGAGCACAGGGATTAGGGTCGTCATGGTCAGGCGTTGGATTGTCCTCTTCTCCTGAAGAATCCGGGATAGCAAGGTGGAATCATTGGCGGTCGACGGGCCGTGCCCGAATGGCTGCTTGAGGTCCTTGATAGTCGAGGAGGCGCCGGGCGGGTGAGCCGTAGAGGAGGGCTGGCCGAGGTGCTGGTTGTAGGCGGTTGAGGAGAAGGTGGACAGCTTGGAGGTGAAGAGGTTCGTCATGTTCATCGGCGTGGAGGAGGAGTTGAGGGAGGTGCAGCAGTGGGACTTGACCACCTCGATGAAACTGTGGTGAAGGGAGTGAACACTGCTTGCACTTTCCAGGGAGCTTCTTCCGCCTGTTGCGAAATACCATGGAAACGATTTTAGAGAGATTTAAAAATGTAGTGGATGAACAAATTAAACCAAACGTCTTTAAATACAGGAATTTGATAATCGATTCAAATAATATAATTTTAATTTAATTAACCAGCCAAATATTGATCCAACTAAAAGACTTGATTTTTGGTATTAGTAGAGAATTAGCAAGCGCGTTATTTTAAATTATTTAAGCATGATTTGATGACGTCATAATAAATTAAGACATGACGAGGGTTAAACTTCTTATACAACTAATTTCAACAATTAATTAAGCAAAAAAAGTAATTTGAGGTAGTTTACTTCCATTGACTTATATATTATTTATCTAGACCGGTAAACTGATCAAAAAACGTCCAGCGCGCATTTCAATTATTTACGTATTAGTTTCGTTTTAAAAAGGGTTTTCAATCAATATTAATCGATTAATTTATAAATTTCATTAATTTTGAAATAATGTTGAACTTCCGCCCATTAATTTGGCATTGATTATCGATATAGATATATTCCTCCGCGGACGTTTATTACTATTGAATATTGGTCAGTTTGCCGGTCTAGATAAATAATATATAAGTCATTGTTTACTTCGAACAGATTTGTAAATAATTTTTTTTAATTTTTAATAATTTAGGGAATTAATTTACTTGTATATATTTCTATGAAAATACCAAATTTATTGATTTTACTTAATTGAATATTAAATTTGTAATTTTCTATAATCTAAGTTCAGAGAAAAATACTTTTATATAATTAAATAATGATTAAATTATATCTTTGAATCGTCAATAAATATAGGCTGTTTTAAACGAATATTTCATTTCTCCAATATAAAAAATTAAAATATATTATACATATTTTAAATTATAAAATGTGTCAAATTAATATTTAAAATATGTAATCCCTAAATGTATAATAGTGTTGTGCGATTCCTATAGATAAGTCGACTTAATATTTTAAAAAAAGGGTTAAGTTAGATTTACTGTTTAAATGAAATTCATTGTTACACTTAAACAAAACTTTGAAGCGAAACTAGCTCATACACTGGAATTCCCAACTTTCTACTCACCGGGCTCTGTTTTTAAAGAGAGTAGAGTTAAGGCTGCCAAACCGGCCAGTGTGGCTTTGTCGTCCTGAATCAGCGGACATATTCTCCCGGCCATATTGAACACACCTTCCGTCCACTCCGAAAGACCGAATGTGGTCAGTGCATAGCAACACACGGCCGATCCATTGTCTAGGATTAAACTAGTGGGGGCCAGTTTTTCCTCTCCAATAGCGCTTGGTGGAATTCTGGAAAGGGAAAAATCAAAAAATAATATCGTAAAATTGTAAACCATCCAGAAATCAAAAGAATACCTTCTGAAATTATGTCTTTATCAAAATAATTCTACAAAAAAAAAATTGAAATACCAAAGAGAAAAAATATTTGCTGGTATCGAAATTATACAATGTAATAGCATACTAATTTTTCTCTTTCTCTCATACCTGAACGCTGCTCTTAGCCCCAAGATATCCAGCCCGTTCCATTTGAGCAATGTTCTTTGATCATTCTTGCTCAATTGCATGAAGCCAGGAACTCGTTCCGCGAATGTCTTGACGATTTCTAGTGACTTCTCAATGGCTGACAGAACTATCGAGTGTGACGTAACGGGTCGATAATTGCTGTCAAACTGCCCAGATTCGATGATTTTCTATAATGAAAAGCGGATCTATAATTAAGCATTGTCAAGATGCGTCACTGTGGAAAATAAATGTCTAATCCAGGTAGAATAAAATGGCGGCTGTCAGCATTATAATTAATTAAATTTATTTAAAAAAATTAAATTCGCTTCTACAATATCTTCGTCGATCAATAATATTGATTTTCAATTGTATTATATTTAACTGATAAATTCACAGAAATTGGATTTTAATAACATTTGACACTTTTATTCAGTTTAATGCACGAGTGACGAGTCTTGACAATATACTTATTATATCTTGGGTGCAACTGCGCATATAAGGTATATATATATGTATATAGTAATAATAATTACCGTTGAATTGGGTAAAGGTTGAGTTGCATCGTGCGCCTTCGTCAACAGCGAGAGTAGTGACATAGCGGGGGACGGGGTAGAATCCGAGGAGACAGTTTTGGTCTTGGAAGAGAGACGTCCACGCTTTCCTTTCAGACTATCCGATCGGACAACTGAGGAGTAATATTTTGAGAGGAAGATTTTAGAGAGCTAATCGTTAAATTCACGCCTCAAATATGTATTAAAATTGTTTTATATTCCATGATTTGGTGTATTTTACTACTTTTAATGTTGTGAAAAAGAAAACTTATTTAATTGTAATATTTTAATGTAATAATTGCTCACTGTCTTTGACCATTCCCACGCGAAGACACTTCTGATAGCGACAATATTGACATCGATTACGGCGGTGTTTGTCCATCACGCAGTTCTTGTTCTGAAGACAGATGTAGGATTCCGCAGTGTTCTTCTGGGTAGTCCTCTGAAAGAAGCAAAATTCAACGTGGACGTTTTATCATGATATTGCGTTAAATCTTAATTGGCTCTATTATGTATATTATTTGCAGTAACTGAATAATAGTTATTGATCGGTTTTTTATTTAAATTATGGTAAGGTCGTGCTACGGCATTTATTAAGATTTAATTTTTAACGTGATACACTACTCATAGTTAGTATAGTACGTACTATATTGCTTTCTAAAGCTATGTAAATATAAAAAGGAAAGTTCTTTGGTATATTTGTGTTGATTGTATTTATATTTTCATATTTTATTATTTGCAAATTACAAATTACAAATAGAATAATAATTTATTACAAGTTCCTATAATATATTACAAGTTAATATAGTTAAGTACTTAGCATGACTATATAGCCCAAAATAATCAAAAATAAATTATATTAGAATATTAAAAGACGTGCATTTAACAGGTTCAAATAAACAAATAAATTTATTAATTATTAGTTTTAATTATTGTCTGCATTTTAATTGGTGGTTAATGGGTTCTATCAATTATGGAGGTAATTATTATTGTAGATAAACAAAATTTAACAGTAGAAACAGACACGTTTGCGTAAA
The DNA here is from genome assembly GCA_034780395.1 of Vannuccia rotundouncinata. Taxonomy (NCBI): domain Eukaryota; kingdom Metazoa; phylum Platyhelminthes; order Proseriata; family Coelogynoporidae; genus Vannuccia; species Vannuccia rotundouncinata. The sequence continues at coordinate 7,879 of JAUZNC010059430.1, forward strand.
TATTATTCTGAGAAACCTGAAGTTTATATTTAATTTATATTTAATTGACTATAATTATATATAATATGTATAACATAATAAGAAACTGAAAATAAATAGCTTCCTCCAATTTGTTTTCGAGATTTATTGACTTTATACAGATTAATTTTGTCCATGATTTTGAATCTATTAAAATTGAAGATGTTCAAATTCATTTCATATTGCCGAATTTTAATTCTGCATTTGTTGTACATTCCTTATTCGTTAAAAAGTATTGACACCTCCTCAGTCATTACCTTGAAAAAGCCCTTACACCCCTCACAGGAACGCACGCCGTAGTGTTGGCAGGCAGCGATGTCTCCACACACCAAGCAACAGGACTGATTCGCCGGATTGAACCCATCCATCACGAAGCCGGACGAGAAGGGCAGGTGGGGGAGGGCCGTTGTGGAGAGGAAAGGGAATCGCTCCAGTGACCTCGGAGAGTGATAGTCGGGCAAGAAGGAAGTTGCTCCTCCGCTTCTGGGGATTCAAGAATCAAACGTTCATAACTTACAGTGATCGGTTATCTAGACTAACAAAGGAGATAGACTTGCCGCGTTATTATATCTCAGTCTGTCGGCTAAACAATCGATAACGCTTAATATAGATTTGTCGACACGAAATAGACTGCCTAGAATGTATCTCCCAAGCTTAATTCAAAAATCAATATTTAGTTTCGAAAAAAGACAGCGTTATTGATTGTTTAGCGCAGGTCTAAAGCTCGCTTGTCTATAGTTATGTATGTCTATGGGTCAGATGCTATGGATGGGTCATAGACACTCCATATAGTGTAATTAGTTTAGTTATAGTGTAATGTCTATGGGATGGGCACACAGTATTCGATGGAAATTAAAAACCAAAATTCTTCTTAAATAGATCTAATATATAGATATTTATATCTCATTTATTAGGCAATATATGCAAAATAATACCATGAATAAATCTATTTCTGTATTTTTACGAAACAGCCCTTCAAAAACTCAAACTAATAATAAATCTAACTTCAATTGGAAGTACACCCAATGTAACAAATTATATTAATACAATTTAATTAAACTATAAAATGACACAGCACGACACATCTGGTCTCACTTCTGTCAAATGGTAGAGAATTGTTACTTTTGTAACTGTAAATGGAGTGATTCTGTTTACATATCTCCGAGGTTAAAGACAAATCTTTTATTTGAATCATGCCGCGCTATAAAGACTGCCTCTTCCCCGCGGTATAATGTCTTTCTCTAGGTGACAATATGTCGGCATTTAACCTTTGTTCTTGAGTAAATAGGGCCACCGCAGATTGTGTAAACATATTAGGGATTCAACCGTTTACACCAATCTGGGAGATTATGAGTAGCAGGCAAAAAGTGCAGATTAATTGGAACCACGGGCTTATAATAATTATAATTATATGAAATTTTCAAAATGTTTCAAAATTGTTCAATAAAAGAATATCCAACTCTCACCCGGAAAACGGAAGGTTTTGGTAACTGTAATGTTTGCCCAAGAAATCTGAATTATCGCGCATGGCTGAACTCCAGTAAGACTCAAAGCCTCCGCCAGAATACTTGAAGTCATCCTGGAAGGTACGATTGTAGCTCCGTCGAAAGTCTGCCGAGTACAGAAACCGTGACGCCATCGAATCTGTCGAGATGAAATTGCCTTTGGGAACGTCCAGTTGCTGTTCCGTGGTGAGCGAACCATATTGCTGGAGGGTGTTGTTGAACACCGATGACTTGTTGGCATTGTAGAGTGTTGGCATTTGCTGCTGATGGAAGGAAGTTGAGCCGAAGTCGGGAAAGGATTTGGGATGCACCGACGACGGATTTTGACCGTAGTAGTAGGGAGTGGTAGAAACTGGTGGTTTCGCGTTGTGGAAGTTGACGATATCCTCGGAACTCTCGAATTCGGAATGTGTGACGTTTGCTTCGTGATTCATGGGTTCGTGACCGGCTGTGAAGGTGGGCTGCTGGGAATACTGGTCGCTCTCCAGGCCATAATACACGGACGACTCTGGTGATGGGTTCGTCTTGAAAGTTGATGTCAGCGGAGGTTTCAAATCTGCGAGTCTGGACGATGGATGCGGGGTTAGTGGGTGTAGCGTTGGCTCAAAACTCGGCTCGTTGAGGGAGGTGAAAAAGGAGTCTGGAATGTCGTTGGAATCGTCAGAGAAGTCATGTTGTCCTTCAAGTCCGAAGCTGAGGTACTGGAATTGAAGTCAGATAAAAAAATTCTAATTAATCGGTTTGT
>JAUZNC010059432.1:0-10145 GCA_034780395.1 Vannuccia rotundouncinata
AAATTTTTCCTCGCGAGCTCGGATTTATAGGCTACGCTATCGCGTAGCCATGGGGGCCTGCTTTGATAATGTTCCGAATTTTTCCCCATTTCCTAATCACACCCCTGAAAAATATATATAAAAGGAGTTTTATATTTCGCATTCATTAGGTTATTTGATTTATTGTGAGCAATCCACTAGTTGCATAACCAAAGCAAATAATGTACATTTTGAGGCTCCATGTTTTATTCATAAAAAGTGTAATATAATGTTCACAAGAGTATGGATGATTGAATATTACTGCAAAATTATCTATCTGCTAATGTATTTAAAGATTTTGCAAAAAGTGGACATTTTGACAATGTGGATTTTTTCTAAAAAATAAAATATTTGCTATATTTATTTTATTTAATTATTGCTTAATTTGTATAAATGTGTAGAGTTTAGAGACTCTCTCTTGGTATATTCATATAATATTATTATTAAACAAAATGGCAAAACGTGTGTTAGCTCTTACAAAACTATTTTCTGATTTGTGCTAACTACATTTGGGTATTAATATGATTTAAAAAAAACATAGATAGCATAAACCAGAAAATAATTTTGTAAGAGCTAACACAATTTATGGTATATCATTCTTTTGTGGTATGAGCTAACACACTTTTTGTCATTTTGGCTAATAATAATATTACACTTTATTATTGAATATCTTTTATTAGTGTCATCAAAATAAACAACTCATACAGCAGCAGTATCTAGCCATATGTTACACCCTGTCATGAATATTATTCCAAACTGTTGTGACTTCTATTGATTTTTATTACAATGAACATTAAACTGGCAAACATGTTCTTATAACTGTGTAATGGTAATAGTAATGAAACAGAAAATTTCACAATCCATGTAACTCAAGCCTTTTAATGTAAACCTCGAATTAGAAGTATATTGATGGTATAGTTTTCAATGAGTACGTTTGTAATGATTTAAAATTATTGTTTTATGACTAATTTTAGATCAAAAGCTATATAAATTTACTATTTTAATTTATTAAAATTCAGTCCATTTCTAATGACATGTACAATGAAAAATTCTCAAAATCGGTTGAAGTTTAGGAGTAGTTATTGGGCCTGAAGAAGAAGATTAATTTCGAAAAATTGCGATTTTTGGCAGTCCATGAAAGGTCCATAAAAATATGAATTTTAAATTTGGAATACCATTAGAGTTGTAATGGTGCTATCCAATGCATATAAAATTATGTCGACACTCTTACTGTTTTTTTCATGATGACTATGTCCAACATGCCTAGTTTGTGCTTATCCTATATTACCTACAGTGTGTAGGTTGCCCTCAAGTTCGTAAAATTTAAGCTAACTACCTACTACCTTAGGTTTAAATATACACAAATACATATAATTACAGTCGAATATCTGACAAAAAGTCTTTAAAATGTCACTAAATAGTCTGAATATTTTTTTAGAAATTGTACATTTACCCTGCATACGGTTTACTTGAGGAAAAGTATAAATTTTTAAGGGTTCCCACTAACCCTTGAATTTTAATCCTATAGAGATTTTTATTTTTTAATGTTCATTTTTATAGTAATGTATTAGACCAGTTCATTCAATAAATCAAATTTAACATATATTATTAATAATCTATTTCATATTTTTATATGTTATAATAGTGATTACTAACAATAAAATGATATACAGTCAACCCTTGTCTATCTGTAACTCTAATATCCATCTATAAATTGGGAATATCCTCGATATCCATAAACCGAGGTTGTTATTCTGTAATTTGATTTGAAATGTAGTCTTGCAATTTATTAAACCAATGCTAAATTAGTATAAGTGACCCTTAAAAAAACCATCATCTGTTGCTAGAAAATCGCTCAAATTATATAATTGTACCTTAAATATCTCTTGAATTTCAAATTAGAAAAAGAGTGGGAACCTAGTTTAGTAGAACAATCATCTGGATTAAGGGCGTGGGCAGCATGAAATATTACGAAATTCATGTGGACTAAAATACATAAGTGCTACCATTTCCTTAATATAACATTACGAGATATACGGTAAACTATGTACACATTATATAAAACATTCAAACTATTACAGAAACTTGATGATATATCTCTTACAAATGATAACTTCATATAGCATTACAGATTTCATAATTTTACAATATAGCTATGTTGTATAATTATTTAGTAAATTTAAAATTATGAAATCTTTAATGCTATATGAAGTTATCATTTGTAAGAGATATATCATCAAGTTTCTGCAATAGTTTGAATGTTTTTATTAACTAAATAAAAATGATTGTTTCTCTAGCGTGACAGTCGCAGTCGTTCTGCCAGTCCTCTTCGAGATCGCAAAAGAAATAGTCGTGGTCGATCAGCTTCATATGACAACAAACGTTCTTATTCACGAAGTCCAGCTCCTCGGGTTGGGAACAATGATAGGTTAAAGCTGGAGGATCGCTCAAGATCACGTTCTCGATCACGCTCATATTCACGCAGTCCAGTCCGTAAAGGAGCAACAGGCAGCACTAAGAAATACTCTAGATCAAGATCTAACAGTCTGAAAAAATCTGTTTCCAGAAGTCGTTCAAGAAGTTATCGAAAAAGATCTAATTCCAGAAGCAGATCGAGAAGCAACAGAAAAGGTCGTTCAAGGAGTAGAAGGTAAAGTATATATTTTAGAAAATATATTAACTGTTAATACATAAGGCCTTTTCATGTAAGGCTGCCCTTGCACTATTAATGTAATGTGCTCTTTTTTTTGTGAATATCCCAGTGGGAAATACTATAGTCTATTTAAATGTGTTTATCCCATATAAACAATATATTTTCAACTTTATAGCATTTCTGAGGGTTTATAATATCAAAATTGGTAACATTTATTTAATTCAAACAATTCCAGAACTTTGTGCATTATTTTATATGAACGATTATATTGTGATCTGGACGTGTTTTGGTACATTTTATTTAAGAATACTATCGCTTTATTTTTGTCAAATAATGTTATTACTGAATAACTCTTATGTAATTATTATAATCAGTGCTCAGTTTCACTCGAAATGGCCTCCGTAACTTTTAAAATGTCCCTTCGCTCCCAGACCCGCACCAGGGGCTCAGCACCGAGACCCCCCATACTCGTTCGTATTATTATTTACTACATTCATAATAAAATTAATAAAAATACCAGGCCTGTATACATACTATAACATTGTTGGTTCCATTTCCTGCTTTGAAGTATAATTCTTGCTGTAGTTGTATAATATAATGTATGCAGATACCTACTATCACATTTTGGTTCCATTTTTTGCTTTAAAGCAAGCAAATATTTTTTGACTTTAGCAGCTACAAAGTATACTAAGATTTTTTATTCTTCAGTACATTCAACACCTATGACGTTTTAAAAATTTAGGTTTATTTTTACAAATGATTGTATTAAAAAAGATTCCCAAACTGAAATCAATTTATAAAATAGCGATGACAACCGCTCAGGTGTTTTTTGAAATTTAAATGTAAAGAATAGGAGGAAAAGTTGACATAACCCGTTTGTTTATTTAGAATAAATGGCAGCTATTTTCAGCTTATTAAACGAATTGGGTTAAGTTAATCTAGAATCGTACTTAACCCAACATAACTGAGGTTGCCAACATAACGTATAAATGTTGCTAGTATAAATTTGATAATCACTAATTCTCTCATTAATAGAGATACGTCAAGGACCACTAATTTTTTTAGAATATAATTTATATTAATGTCTATTCAGCCGCAGTCGTCGTGGCTATCGTAGATCTCACAGTCGCTCCCCAATGTCGAACCGTCGTCGACATGATGGAGATCGAGACAACCCTGAGCCGAGCAAGTGTGTAGGAGTTTTTGGTCTGTCACTGAGGACTAGTGAGCGGGATTTGTATGATGTATTTTCACGTTATGGAGATATCGATGATGTTCAACTTGTCTATGATAAACATACGGGTAAAGCCAAAAGCTAAAAATTATATATTAAATGAATATGTACAATTTGTATAGAAGTAAATACGATTAATATGTAACTAACTAATTGATTTGAATATATAATATGTCTGAGAGGCACTTAATAAAAATAAAAATACAAGTATAATATAATTAAAACACATAAAATTAATTGTATTTATTTTTAGTGTATTTTACGGTTAATTTTTAAGCTGATCGATTTTATATATTTTTATAGTATATTATATTTTGAATTGTCTAGAGAAGGAACTTAACGAAACATTATAAATATTTCTAAAAAACACTTTCTGATCTAACCTTTGCTTCTATTTATCGTTGTTTATTTAATTTATGAACAGCTTACTTAACATTATCTTGAGGAATTTGTTATTAAAACCTGATTATAGTTATTCATATATCTATTTTTTTGTTATTATCAGGTCGTTCAAGAGGTTTCGCTTTCATTTACTTCAAAAATAATGGGAGTGCCACTGAAGCGAAGGAACGAGCCCATGGAATGGAACTTGATGGACGGAACCTTCGTTGTGACTTCAGCATCACCAAGAGAGCTCATACGCCTACTCCCGGAGTCTATTTGGGAAAATCATCGGGGTGAATATCTTTTGTTAACTGTTTTTTTAACATCCCAGTTAAACAATTGATATTACTTTTCTGATATTAATTTTGTATCAAAGGACTCGCATACAAATCAGACGCTTACCACATTTCTCTATTATAATTTATAAACATCTCAAAAATTGATTGTATCAGTGATCAACTAAGTTATTTGTCTCTGTTTTTAGTATTCTTGTTTTCATTTAGACGATATGACGGCTCACCACCCCCAAGACGCCGACGGGCTGGTCATTCTAGATCGCGATCAGGCAGTTATGACAGAGATCGTAAGTTTTGATTAGAAACATTTATAAATAAATATCATAGTATGTTTAAATAGTGCCATTTATTTAATACTTTTTTTAGCTAATGCATCTATATTCTTTGAATCAATTTGTTTACTCGGTGAAACAAAATCATGTAGATTAACTAATAATAAGTGTTTTATCAACCAAAATTGTCATAAATCAAAAGTATGTAATTTTGGTTTACATAGCTTATAAGTGTAATATTTTATATTTATGTTCACCGTTGAATTGGTATAGAACGATAATTTTTCCTTTATATATTCAGTTTAATCCCGTTATATCGTACATTCGGCTATAACGTACTTTTTTTGCATGATCCAGGCAAACATCTTATTTAAACATAGTGATACCCTGAATATAACGTACATAGGCTTTAACGTACTTTTTATGGTCCTTTGAAGGTACGGTATAGCGGTATTATATTGTATTATTATTTTATAGTTCATTGTATTTTACTTATTATTTTTTAAATGATTGTATTTACTTAAAATAAATCTACTGTATACGTGTTTTGCCATATTCTTTACTTTTCGGTGCAGGTCGTTACTAGAGCGAGGAGGTTGGAGATCTACTCTGTGTCATCCTAATACTAAACTATCTACAATACCACTTTGGTTTAAGTTTTCATTCATTATATGTGTCCATTTTCCATTCATCCATTTTCTAGACTGTACTTTGTAATTAAGAATCATATGTCATTTTTTTATTGATCTGCATCATGTTAATTATACTTATTGCATATTTCAACCATAAATTTCAAATTTAATTGGTGTATACTATTAATAGGTGCGTCTGTGTTTGTCTGTTTTGCTTGTAGAATTTGATCTTGATAAATAATTATATTAAATATGCATTACATAAAACTGGTAAATACCGAATATTTTCGTTTTAATTGTTTATATTTTTATGTACCGGTAATGTTTGATGATATCAATAAATCGTTAACATATCTGAATCTTACAGATTTCGTTATAGTACATCTTATTTCTTGACCTTTTAATTCCAAGCGTTAATAACCGGTGGCTATTTGTTCTTATATTTTCCAAGGTTAAAATGAAGTAAATTTGAAGATGGGGAAGAGAAATTATTGAAGTCAGAAGAGGAAGATTCAGCGAAGCCAATTTCGGTATATAAATAAATAAAACCGTAAACAAATAAGATTCTAATCTAAGTTTTGTATTCTTTGGTTCTGCATAAGTTATTATTTTACGTCAATAATTAGTTTTGTTTCGGCGATTTCCATAATATTAAGAAAAAAAATACTTTAGTACGCCTTTTATATTTACTAATCACAATTGAATAATAAAACAGCGGTTATATGTTAACTTTTCTATTTTCCAAGGTTTAATGAAGTATATTTGAAGATCGGGAAGTGAAATTTTTGAAGTCAGAAGTTGAAGATGCAAAGAAGCCCATTTTTAGCACAAATTAAATCTATATTCAATTGTCAAGTCATCGTTTAAATTAATTCACTCCTGACTCGTTTAATAGATAAGTAATTTACTTTAATCGTTTGTTTATAAATATAAAATCGTTTCGTTGAACAAAATAAATATTTCCATTTTAATTTTTAGAAATATTGTATGAATCGAATAAAACCAAACATAATAATTTTCCAAGTCACGTAATCCAAAAGGTGTAACAAATGTAATGTATGTTCGTCCCAGTATAGATGATGTTACTGAAGCAGGTTTTTGTATGTTATTTTGGTCCACTATTTCAGTATTTAACTATAACATTTTTTATTAATTAAATAATAAATGTTTGCATTAATGATTTAAAAAAAGGCTTAACAGTTCGTTAAATTTTCAGGTTTCCTTACTACACTGATTGTTTGATTTCAGGCCTTCAATTTTAGTTGCTACAACCAGACTATTTCTGTCCTTCGGATATAATATAGAGGGTGTCCACTACTGGAAGGTATTCGAAAACCTGATTTAATCCTTGAAAAATTGTGCTAGCAGTAATGTGACTGAAGTTCTTGCAGTTTGATTTGAGGCGTGTAAGCATTTTGGGGAACAAATGCAATAAGTGAATATAAAATCATTTTATTAGTTAATCTGTTCTTTATATGATAAAAACAGATTATAAACTATTTTTTAGAAAAAATCTTTACACTACTAATGTCTAAAGTAGCTTTAGAAATTCGAGTGGTATTCCTGCAAAAGAATTTCATAAAGTCAGTGGACACCCTATTTTAGTACCTATTTTCCGGTTGCATTTAAATTTGTTGCAACGCTTGTTAATAATTTTGATTATTTTTCAGATTATATTTATTTTGGTATTATTTAGATATATTATGTATAAAACTTTCATTATTTTCATGGTTAGGTGGATTTCTGCAAGATTAGATTCAAACCTTCTGTTCGAGAATCTTTGGAGTTATGTATATTGACATATACTATATTTATTTTTTGTATTTTTATAAATATATCCGTGTATTTTACTTTATCGTTTTTATTATTTAATACTTATTGGGTAACATTTAATAATATTGTTGTTTATAGCGAATTAGGTCTTTTCTTGTTTCCGATTAATCGATTAATTATATTAACACTTATACTAATAACCTAGTTTGTTAAAATAACCGAACCCGGTTTTGTTTGAACGAAATCTCATTGGTTATGAAATTTACATTTCTCCTAACTACAATTAATAATGGACTTATGATATTTGCATTTATTTTAGTTACAATATAGTTACATAAGTTTTGCACCTCACTCAACTTATGTTCATTTTTATATAAATTGAGCATTCATTATTTCTGCGTATCCTTTGCCGATAAAATTTAATTTTTTGCATGCTGGTTTCATTATAGACGCAACTTCGTTCGGGTATATGATTTATAATTCCTTTAAAATCGAATGTCGCAAGTAATGAATTTTATTCTACATTTATACAATTCAGAATTGAAAAATTGTTTTATGCATAATCAACAATAGAAAACCTATAGTGATGTGAGCTATTTATCATGCTCCTTGATGAAATTTTGTTTATTCTCTAATTGTCCACGAATAATCCAGTCTCATTTACACTGCCGATAACACTGAAATAGTATTTAATTGTCTATTTTTCTGAAAATGGAAGAGAGTAAAAGCTTTATTTATCAAACAATTTAACGGCTGTTGTTAACACTATATATTATTGATTTTGAATATAGTTAAGTTACACTCATTTTATACTATAATATTATATTTTAAATTAAACAAGTAAAACATGTTCTTATATATTGAGCACTATACTTTAAAATGTAAAATATACGATTTTTTCATATAAACCGTTAAATAGACACCCATTTTGTCTTGATCCAAAAGTCAAATTTTTTGAGAATTGATTTTTTTGTTCGCTATTTTTTTGTCCGACATATAACGAAAATTCCACTAAAGCGACCTCACTATACACGGAGTTTATGAATTTAAAAAATAGAATACAATGGGAGATTGAAATACACTATAGCTCATAAATAACCACTAAATAACTCCTGCAGACTAGGTAAGATTGATTATAGAAAATGTATGGAAAAAGAATATAATTTTTATACAATTTCCAGCAGCCGGTACTTCCTGAAGCTTAATTAATGATAGCGTCACTGTTATCAAAAATACAACCGATATTAAGACATATATCGATCTTCACCATACAGCATGGTTCAAAGAAGTTCAAGATCTTTCTAATATGCTGAGCATCAAAATAAAAGAAACAAGATCTTGTTCACGTCATGCAGAAGTATAGAGAGAATGTCGAAAGTTAAACAGCTGAGATTTATTTTAAACGTGCTTGTTCTATCGTTTGGGGCTGTCCTTAAAATACGTGACGCCTGAGAGGGGGGTTCTAAAAATGTCACAGACCGTCATGGGGGGGGGGGGTATAGTTAGTGCAGCGTCACATGACGCTGATAAAAATTGCTTAAATTTTTGTGTTTAGTTCCTATTGTTCCTATAAAAATATCATATATACTTGCTATCGGCTTTCTGGCCCGCATGTAGTTTAGCTCTAGATGTTCTCTCTTGTACAAGTTTTATTGCTATCTGATTAATTAAGATATTATATTTCTGTACATAATATACGTTTCAAAGTGTTAGAAGACTGTGTGCTGTGGTCTAGTATTATTTACTTTATTATCTACTAGTATTATCTAATTTAATTATGGATTAAATTTCATTTTCTCATAAATAATTAAAATTGTCATATTGCAAGTTTTATCAAAATATCGATTTATATGTATTTATGGTGGGGGAGGGGGGTTTGACCAGCGTCACGTATTTATTTAGGGGGTATGCAAATTTGTCACAATGCGTTACGAGGGGGGGAGGGGGGTTTGGAAATGTAAAAAATAGCGTCACGTATTTTATGGACAGCCCCTTTCTTCATTATTTAAATGAAGATCGAGCTATTACGTCGATTTAGGGATGGTCAAAATATGTGGGGCCTTAATTGATCTGCTGTTTCTATTTTTCCATCTCATATAAGACTGGCTACTGCATGATGGAAAACAAAATTTTTTAAATTCGTAAATGCTTATAAGAATGACTTGCCTTATCCTAGTATGGGTTGAGGGCTGAACATGATATCTGGGAACAATTAACCATGGATATTAAATAAGTACCTTCTATTTCTTTGTTTATAACCATCAAAATTACTGACCAAAGGTTATTTCCAAACATATTAACTATGCTCAAAATCATCTGCATTCTACCAGTAACTACTTCTGAATGTCAACGTTCAGTATCGATCATATCTACGTAGACTGAAGACTTAAATGCGAAGTAACACTGGCGATACTCGGACGTTTGAATGGGCTTGCTCGACTGCAGCATGCTCATTACTCAATACCTTTTATATTTGTAGGCCATTATAGACTTTCTGCAGAAAACATCCTCGTCGATTAGATTTACTTGACATTCTTGACGGTTATATTAATTATACCAATCTCAATAAAAACTATACTATATACAGTATACTTTACTAATAGATTTTGTACTATTTCAATGAATGAAAAATTAGATTGCGCGTTAGTCTTAAAATCGTAGATAGTATAATGTTTTCATAAAAGTAATAAATAATTGTAATATAAATGTATAGATTAAATAAAAACAAAATTTTATCTGTAATTTTTTTTAAATATTTTAATTTTTGACAAATCTGAATATATAGGGTTCGCCAATAAAAACTTCATTTTTCCCAATTTATGTATAAATTTATAAATAAATAATGAGTACGATCAAAGTAAAAATCAATGAAACCATAGAAAG
>JAUZNC010059433.1:0-10144 GCA_034780395.1 Vannuccia rotundouncinata
ATTGACAAAAAGTATATTAAACTATGTTAAATATTTTAATAAAAGTTTTGTATTTTGCATGGCTCATACAGCAAGTACTCGGCAAAAGATGTTTAAACAGAAACTATGCATTGAACACTGATATTGTGAGTACAATCTTTTAAAATTGATCACTAGGTATTTAATTTGATATGCAACGAGAAAAATGCAACGAATTGAGTACAATTATCCGTTTTCTTGAATTCTGAAGTTAAAATAAATTCAAGATAATTAAATTAACTCGTATATAAACTTAATTATTACCTACTAAGGATTTTTTAGAAGTATTTATTGTGACTAACAGTCTACTGAATAATATTTGAAGTTATTGTTATAAATGTAAGTTAATACAAAGTTAATGTTATAATGTAAAACTTTGTTATAATATAATATCTATATAGTATCATTTTATATAATTATGGTTTTAATAAAAACTTTTACAGAATACAAGAAACCGTTATGTCATCAAGCCATACAAAATAGAAACCATGGAAAAGTGTGCTATGGATTGTTTGAAAAATCCACGTATGTAATTATGTTGTTAGTTTTTAAACTAGATTTACAATGAATATTTTAAAATAAATTCACTCATTATTTTTTTATTATCAAAACCGTATAATTTTATTCCTGAAAGATTTTTTTGAGAAAAGTTGTTCTATTTCAATCAATTTATTGTAAAACTGGTTTATATAGTATTTCTCGCTCAAAATAGATTATATATAGAGCCTTAGAAAATTATCTTTTAAATTGGTTGAACATGGTATAACATAATGTTTGGGTGCGTCTGTGTTAAATAGAATAAAATTTTCAGTAATTCAATTATTTATATATCGAAATTATAATTAAATAATCTGAATACCATGTGCTGTATATACACACTATAATGTTTATTTATTTATTTTTTGAATTTCAGTATGTTGGTGGTTTTCATGGAATACAAAATATTTTGGGAATAATTTTTCGAAGATGTGTTATCTGAAACGTCCCGACGATTTCGTGAATATGCCTCCCATAAGAGGTCGAAATAATGTCAACACAGGCCGAATATATAAATGTTAGATTTAATAAATTATTTTGTTATTGATTTAAAATCAATGCATGTTAGTTATAATTGTTTTTATTTAATGATATAAGCTAAAACAATAGTGACAATAATTGAGAGAATTATTCTTGATCAGTAAATTGAGATTTAAAAAAAATTTTTTTTTTTATTGTGACAATTTAGAGATATCATTTTAGTTACATATATAGTTAGGAAAGGGATCAATATATTTATTATATAATAATCTGTGTCCATAACATGGCCGTAGGAAGAGGTGTAAAGAGAGACGTACGAGACTCCCCAATAATACTTATCCGGTCGGAAATCTTTATAGCCAGTGGAAAATATTTTATTATAGTCGATAATATTTTTAAATTAGGTACTCTTATAAAAGTCGTATGACTAACATATTTCTTGATCGCACTACCATCTGAGTTTATTGACAGCGAGATAATTTTTTTTGTTTTTCTAATTTTTAAAAACAGTACTTTTCTTCTATTGTTTTCAAAAGAAAAAAACCATGCACAATTTTATTTCAATTTTTTGATATAAGGCCAAACATAATTAACATTGAAAACTCACAATATTTGAAAACACATAACCATATGTAATTCCTTAAAAGACACATTGCTTGGTTTGAAAAAGCAGTTCAATGGCTTGTGTCAAAAATAGAGTAGCCACACATCACAACAAATAGATCGCCACGATGTTTAATTATACATTTCTATGGTCATGCATTAAATGTAGCATGTGCTGAAAGTGTGAAAGTGTGAAATCTTCTTCCATCGTACTATGGACACTACTAAACAACTAAAAAAGTTAGTAAAAAAAGTCTCCTAAACATGATACAAAGTTAGAGGTAATTCGCAATGAAAGAGCTAATACTAATGATACAGTCACAATGGAAATTAGGTTCGTAGGAGGGTATTTTCCTCAAAATCTTAAAAACACTACTATTTTTTTTTCTAGTGAAGGGTTAGAGCTGAAATTTATACACAACCTTTAGGACAATTGTATGTAGGTCACATAAAAATGTCAAGGTCATAGGGCCGCTAGATCGATTTCTATTGGTCCACGAAACGTTTTTGAGAGCTAACGAATTCGAGTGCGATACTTTCCGGGACTTGAGTTTCTCTTTGGTGCTTTTTGGAACGACTAGATAAATTTCGAAAAGTTGTCTCTAGAAATTGTTCAGAAGAGAAATATGAAACTGGACGACTAAAGATATCTATTAACAGGATATTTTTCAGATAACTGGCTAGAAAAAAAATTTGAAATTGATTTATAAATATTTATCCGGTCTCCGATTTTGGTTTCGAGCCTTATTTTTGTTTACAACCATTTGAAAAAAAAAATTGAAAAATGTATTTTACTGCCAAATTTTTTTTGCGAGGTTCAATCGACTTGAATTTTTAAAGGTTTTTAGAACGGGTCTAACACATACGGAAAATATCTAAGAAAAATATTAAAAGAGGAAAATTTTTTTTTAAAAAACTAGGGTCTATAAATTTTTTTGACAAATTGCGTAGGTTTGAAATTTTAAACCGACAACGGGGAAATGAGTTTAAACATGTAACTAAGAGATTTACCAAAGGAATCGGCTGAAAAATCTTTCAAAAAAGTTAGACCCAGTTAGGATTTAAGAAAACAAGATATTGAAAAAAATTCTAAAACCTCAAATTACAAAATTTCAAAAACCATCGTGTAAAGAATTAAATTCTAAGATGAAAAAATAATTTTTTGAATGGCGAGCCTTTCTGTACCGTCCAGAGAAAAAACCTTTTTAAAAGGTTTTAAACGTTTTTGGCCAATTAAAAGAGAAGTAAATGGCCGAATTGACAGTTCTTTTGATTAACAGAATCGCCAAGCAAGCGCGCACATTTGTGCCAAAGTTTTTTTTATAAACCCTTTAAATATTTTCTCAATATGGTCATTTTAGGGTTTCTAGAAAAAACAACCGTTTTTTATATGAAGATAGTGACACTCTACTTAATGCATGAGAAAGCACTTGTTGAGTTGATATTCGCTTTATTTGGCTATGGGGAATTGGATTCTTAAGAGGAACCTGCGCAATTTTTGAAAAACTATTCTTCTACCATAAACTCTATAGTGTAATATTTGTAGAATTTTGGACATCTGATTAAAATGTTGTTTTCTAAATGAGATAGGTCTCTATAAAATATTTGACTGACTTTTAAAACTTAAGCTGAGGATGACAAAACTTCAAGTAATCAAAATCTTTCTACTTTATTATACGGTTAATAATTATGCTGTAAATATTTTTTAGTCGAGTATCTCAGTGGTTAGAGAGTTGAACTAATAATTTGTAGGTCATGGGTTCGAATCCCATATTGACTATATATTCTAGTAATTATTTCTTATGCATTTTTCAAGTATCCGAAACGATTGTGTTGGACGATTATGGGGAACAACATTTATTAAAAGGGTGGGGAAAGCAATTAGTGGAACAAATCTGAATAAGAATAATTATAAAAGTGTACAACATGTATTTTTATCAGTACATAGCAAAGGCTGACCTAGCAGCCAATGTAATGCCTTAGTTGGGATGTCTAACTCATCTAGTATAGTCCTTGTCTGAGGTCGTATAATTTACTAATATTCACAGGACAAAGCACCCTTATATTAACCACACCTCTAAAAAAATTTTTAATAGCTGCATTTTGATTTTATAAACTGTCGTCGCTAAAGGATTATATATCGTTTCAAATATAGACTCATTCTAAATTATCGGATAGAACTACCGATTATGTATTAATGATAGTTATTATTCTTGCCTTTTCAGGTTTTAAATAAAACTTTCAAACAAAAAAAGTAAATATGATATTAATAATATGTATTTTATGATTTTAGGTATTTTAAGAATGTATATTTTATAGTAAGTATAGATAATAATACAAGAAATCAGAAAACGTTATAAAATAGCAAATAACACATCGAAACAAAAAGCGGACATAATTGCAAATTACTTAAAAATAGTTTATAGTATTTTCATATAACAAACATAACGCATATTTCACAAGAATAACTATTAAAACGATTCAGTAATTAGGTCTCACGCAAACACCCTCAATAATTATCAAAACATCTAACATATAAAATCGTAGCAAGGTCTTCTCTACGTTGTTGACCTCGAACATAGAAATATTATGTGACACAAAACAGATCTATACAGGTAGGTAGAAGAGTAATCTCCATGTGTTGTTCCGGAGAAAGAGCATCTCCGGGCTTTTCGGTCGATTCGGGAAGAAATTCACTGGAAAAAACTTTACATTTTCCTTATCAAATCGAAATTACTGTTTTTACCCCGTATTTGAATTATATTCCTTAATTAAGACCATTTCTCGTTAGGTGATGAAACATTATAGACACGTTAAGCAAATGAATAACCTACTCGCGATGAGCTAACAAATGTATAAGATATTGCTTATATCAATTGAAGCAATTGCTGAAATATAAGCAAATAGTTATTTTAATAAGCATTTTCTTATAAGCAAATGGTTGGATCATTTTCTTATAAGCAATTGCTTATTTTTATTCATATAGATATAAGCAAATGGTATAAAAATAGCTAGAAAAAGCAATTGCTAGTTTTTATTCGGCTCATTGAACACTACCGTCTAGTGTTGCGATTGCGTCGTCCCAATTAAATTCGGTAGCCTGCCGTTACATCTTTGCTCGAAACATGTCCGAATTGGTTCTGAATGTTGGACGAAGTCTGGGGTTTGCGTTGAATGCATCTCTGATTGCAGTATTGGTGAGGTTGGAAGCGTTGGCCGGATTGTCCAGAAACATTGCAAGTTTTTGCATAGCTTGAGATTCGATTCATTTTATATTGCCCTCCAAATAATCTCAAGACTCATCACCAATAACTTCCAAAGTTGTTGGATATCCTAGAACCTGATTGCTCACAATTCCCTAAAAATTTGCAAATACGGACACTTATGAACATCAGGAAGGATCCGTCGGAGCATCTAAGGTTAATGAAGTTGAGACTCTTCTCCTGATTCTCGATTATGCGTAGTGGGAAAAATTAACTAGTAAGGGTGCACAAAATTTAACTAGCAAAGGTGTGGGGGGTCTCGCGACCAATTAGAATCTATGAAAAAGTGTCGCAAGCCTCTCCCTCTCCTACTACTTCTAGAGTGTAGAAGAGATCGAAACAGATATAGCGTCAACAGATATAAATCGTCAGAGTGTATTCCATACTGAAGCTCTCCAATGGGCTTATAGCATTCGATAACTATGATGAAATTACAGGAACCTTAAGTGGATCTAATTCTCTTCGATTAAAGAATACTACAGGAATTAGGTATCAAAATATACAGCTATCATCTGTTGAAATCCAGCACAATCATGAAGCAGTAACTCATTTGACGTCCTTCACTACTGATGATTTCAACAATTTTAAAGGATCAAAATTCGATTTTAACAAAAAAGGTGTTTGGAATTTGATTGATACCAAAGAGACGCAACAAAATAAAGATTTTTTATGGCTGCTATGCTCTTATGGCTCAACCCAGATCGTTATTAAAGAAACTTTAATGATCAAGAAAAAATTCGCCAAAGAATGCAATCAAAAATACGGAATCCTAACCTGCAATGTATAGGCTCCGACGCAATGAAACCAATGTTTGATAATAATATGTTAATAAAGTATGGTCATTTTACATTCAATCATGCTTTTTAAAGCATTGTATATTAATATTGAGTCAGCCGGTGGTATGAAATAGTTAATGAAGTCTGAAGTATTAATCTCAGACTCGTTAGTATGTGTATTGTTTTAAATGGAAAGCAGTGCACTTTAACTGTTGTATACGTTTGCATTCAATCTAATCCATGGCTTTTGAAAAAACTTCATTTCCGAAAATTGTTGTCATATCTTACTGAGGAATCGCATGAACTTAATTATCTTTACTTGGTATGATAGTACCAAAAAAGGTGTGGAAAACATTTTAAACAATAGAAGCATATAGTATGTATGTTCAAGAAATCAATGAGGGTACTTCGTGGAAAAACAAAAAAAAATGGTATATGTACGTAGATTACATTAACCATTATATCTATATAACTAAATACTATATTTTATTTTTTCAATCAAACAATTTAGGAGGTAATTAATAGTTTTTATATGTAGAGAAATTGTATATAGCTTATATAAATTGACGTATAATTAGTTTGATAAATCTTTTCAGAATTGTTTTGATATCTTTTGTTTAGTTGGATATTAAATGAACTTCTCTGGCTATATATATATATATATATATATTGTATTAATACATGAGGTCTTATACATTGAATAGATTAAATACTATTTAGATGGATTTGTTAAATCTATTGATAAACAATTTTAAATAATATTTTAAAATACCCGCGGTAAAAGATTAAACAATAACAATGTTAAAAAAGAAAAGAAAAACTGTCGAAAATTATAACCAATCACTATCCATATTTTGTTGCGATAGTTCCTCTAATTACATACATTTTAAAAATAGAAATTTCAAGAATAAGCACGATTTGCGGGGGGGGGGTATAAAAGGGTGAATAAATATAGGCGTGTTAGTACTTCAATCTTTTACACATGCATAATATACAACGATTGTGAATTTTGATTTTTCCAAAATTTATGAATAAGCATACAACAATAAAAATTCAATGTGGGATTAATATATCGATATTGGTGAGTAGGAAATTATTTTATAAAGATTCTATTTTACATATTGTACATCAATTTGTTGTGTAATTTTTATATCCGATATTTTATTAATTCTGCATATAAAGCAGCATTATTGTTTATTGAATCCAAACCTTGAAACTGCACTTAGTGCGATATTATTTAATTGCGTTAAAATTATTCCATTTTCAAATGTAAATCACTTTTAGTCACATTGTCAACAGTTTTAAAAAGTGAATTTAATTAATATAGATATTATATACAATTATACATCTAGAATGGAAATCTGAATTAAATGTGATCCATATTCAAATTACAGATGGTTTAACTGTTATTCGGGGGATA
This sequence comes from Vannuccia rotundouncinata, assembly GCA_034780395.1. Lineage (NCBI taxonomy): Eukaryota > Metazoa > Platyhelminthes > Proseriata > Coelogynoporidae > Vannuccia > Vannuccia rotundouncinata. Next base: position 7,098 of record JAUZNC010059433.1, read on the forward strand.
TTTCTTTTAATTTTAATTGTTTAATTTTCTAATGTAGTAAACCTGTATAATTAAGTATCATTTTTTTAATTTAAATAATGTGTTTATACAGTATTCTTTCTCCCAACATTATTGAGTGAAAATAAAATAAAAAGTAAAATATTATACAAATATATGTTTCTTTACCATCAAAATGATATTACAAAAACTCATATAAATGTTTTTAAATCAATAATTTAACGTAAAACTGTTCTATTTAAATTAAATAAAGAATACATAGTAAAAGTAATGTTATAAAAATTAAATTGAATTAAAAATTGAATTCAATACAATATAATTTTAAAATGATTTTATTAACCAATTACTTATACATAAAAATTTCTCCAAAATAATTTTATTGAAGTCTTTATTTTCATTTCAGAAAACTGAATTTTTCAGAAGATTGTTGATTGGAATCAATTAATTCAATGGATCGAAGATTTATAGTTTGCATTTTAATTTTAATTTTAACAGCTACACCTTCAAAAAGTGGCTTGCTTACAGCTACAGCGGCATATGGTATATGTCTTACTGGTTGTAACGCTGTTTGGACGACTTGTGTCTCAGTCGCTGGCGGAACCGCTGGCGTAACTACCGGTGGTATCGGTGTTTTGCCAGCAGTACTCGCATGCAATGCAGCCCAAGGAGTGTGCATGGCTGCGTGCGCAACCGCACTTACAATTTCACCTACTCCTTAACATCTGTTTGTCTACAAAAAATTGTTAAAGTGTTTAATTATATCATATATCATATTTCATATTGAATATAGTATTGTATTTAGAGTTATATTCATTAAATTCATCTCTTATTATTATTTTTTTTTATTATTACAAACGCTTTGCATATAATCAATTTGTTACTGCATATATGATATAATGTTTTACATTCTGGAATTCCTTTTTTTTACAAAAAAATAATTTTACTCGCAACAAGACTTTGCAGAATTTACAATAATTACCAACAATAGCGAATAAAAGTAAAAGTGTTAAAAAGACTCGTTTCAGAATCCAACGGGTGCTATTTCAACACCCTGAGAATTTTAAAAAATGTTGATAATCAGTATTTGATTTGTCTCCAGATTTATTCAAATAGTAAATGTCAAAACCTTTGAAAATATGTATAATTTATCTATTTATTGTACCTTGTCTCTTTGTTTTAAGTATATGCTATTATATCTATATTGTCATATATTGATGGATTGAATGTAATATATACCTAAATTTTAGATAAGTACGTGTGCACTGTTGCACTGTATCTGAAGCTATCAAAGACTCTAAGTACTACTTGCACACCGTTTATTACAATCACAACTTTTGTTAACATCAACTTGTGTTTTTTCTCTTAATGATACAATTGGTAAAAAATTTCGATGAGTAAATTATGAGAAATGGCAATTTAGTTTCATCAGATTAACCAATTTTTTTTTTACTTTAAAATGTCGCTAAAGGGATATTGCCATAATTCTCACGTGGACAGAACGTATTTGCCATAATCAGATCATAATTGAGTGATCAATGACATTCGTTATTAAACATAAGTAATACGATATTATCAATACTTAGAACATATTTGAATATATATTACTATTTTGTAACAAATATGATTTAACTATTGATAATATCGTATTACTTATGTTTAAACTCAATCGTGTAAGATCTCAATGACATACAAAACAAAAAATGCGTCCAAAAATAGTTTTTTATAAGATAAAAATATGAAATAATTTCCATTTTCATTTAAACATTTAACATGAAAATTAAACATTATTTCTATTACAATATACATTTATAAAATTTACAGAATGATGACTATTAGATTAGGTTATAAAAGACATTTCGTTTTTATCGAAATATAAATAAAAAATCCACAAAATCAAAGAGATTGTAAAAAGGTTAAAATATTGCAATAAAATCTATAATTTTACCAATATGTATTTAATGTAATAATTATATTATATGTACCTATTATATGTTATATTACAATTATGGTGAAATGGAAAATTGAATAATAGAATAACAATATGTATTTTATAGACAACTTTTTATTTCTAATATGTTACAAGTTTTTTGAAACGTAAAGTTGGATGAAATGGTTAATTATAATATAAGTATAAATGTATATACACACCCTCATTGATATACCATTTATTTCCTCTACATATGTCTCCTCGGTATATATAGCTGGTTTTCATTTTAATTGTTTTACTTTCTACATTGATCCCTCTGTACACTAACAATAAATAGTGCATAAAAAAAGCACAAAACGACATCTGCAAAAATTTCGTAAACATGTTGACAGCTAATAGTTCATATCGTTTATACCCAAATTTTGTAGCAGATGTATTGATGTATTATATTTTTCGATCGTAACTTGAATATTAGGCTCAGTAGTGCGACATGAAAAATGCAAAAAGAAACCAAGGAATCCTCCAGAAATTTTGAAAGAATTATGACTGAAAATTGTTTTAATTTTATAGCTTCCCCATCCAAACTCTCCTCAAAAAAATGTATAAAAGATTTATAATATCGCCCCGACCCCAATTTGGCCCCCCTTTCTAACACCAATCAGTTGCAATTTTGCGACGTATAACAATAAGGGGAGAAAGGATATAGTTTGCCCCTGTATTCGTAAAAAATTATTTTTTTAATGTGACAAAAAATTCCGTAGATATTATAATTTTAACATAATTTAGATATAAACTTTCTTTTGCAATTAAATAAGCATTTGCATTTGGGATTATATTGCATGCCTTGTGTAAACACTGAATTAGTTATACCTTTTATTTTTGTATCATTTTTCATGACGTATTTTTATTGGAGTATCCGTCTTCGACATTCCTGTGTTTTAATAGATTGTTTATCGTACCGATCAAATAGGATGTAGGTATCTTGGGATCTACAATTTAATGAATTCAAAAATATGTCTGTGTTAACTGTTTTAAAGTGTAGCATTCGTTGGCCACAGCATTCTTTACCACCAACCAATATAATATTTACTGGATCATGAAAAGTCTACTTTTCAAACATCTA
>JAUZNC010059434.1:0-10143 GCA_034780395.1 Vannuccia rotundouncinata
TAAGTCATAAATAGCCCATTTGTATATTGATTTTAAACAATGTAACTAAAATATAAACATATAAACATTTATAGATTTAAATAGCGAAGAAAATCTGCTTTTCAAAAATTGTAACCATGGATTTACTAATTTTTATGTTGAATGTATAATTAACTTTCAAAGTGTGCTAAACTACTAAAATTGCACATTTTTACAAAAAAATCAAAATTCAAATATTTTCCAGCGATTTACCACTCACATCCCGGTCTCATGATAAGAACGAGTGTTAATTCTTCGTAACTCTATGAAGTTCGTAAGAAGGATTCGAGAAAGACGATTTAAACATTGTCGTACGAACAATTTATCTTTCATCGTAAGAAGCTCATACTTACGAAGGTTTCGAGTAAAGACCCCTTGATCTTGACCCAGACACTTTTAATCAAAGGGAAACTTCACGTTTGAATTTTCGGATTCGAATATTATGAATGATGACTTTTTCGATGACTCTCCAGCCCACAAATATAAGAAGTTGACCTATAAGTTACAAATATAATGCTGATTTTAACTTAATAAGTAAAACGCTTATAAAATCAAAATAATGAGTTTTATAAAGCAGTAGTGCAAAAATAAATAATATATTTTTTTAAAAATATAGAAAGTTAAGTTGAAACATGTTTGTGTGCCTATGTTGAGCATATTAAATTATTTTTCATAATAACCAATACATTTCGTTACGTTAGATATTGTGTGTTTGTACTACCTAAATTCATATATACTAATCTTTTCATTATAAAAAGTTATTATAGTGATAATTGAGAAATGTCTTTAAATGTGATAACTATACAGCTTTACACAAATACAGAAAACATATAAGTAGTTATAAATCTAACTTTCATTTTTCACAATCTCCTAACGATACATTGAGGTCCATCAAGGCTTCTAATGTTGCAATTAGAAACAGATTTGCCAAGTTCAAATCCACCTCTCAGCTCCACCTGACGCAATTAGCAGTTGCTTGATTTGTGTCTGGTCGGTGGCAATAGCAGAGAGTTGTCATTAAAAATGCGAAGGATGACTATAATACAAAAAAAATAATAAAACATCAATTAACATAGAGTAATAATTATATTAGTAATCATACAAAGAGTAATATAAAATATATAAAATATCCTATATAAAGTATACATTTGTAATATAATTAAAACAAAACAAATAAATTATAAATTTATATTAAATTATAAAACGTTTGTGTATATAGTGTTTATAATGCTAGACCGATATCAATAAAAATATTTAAAAATTACAAAGTTAAAAATACAAAAGAATATTAGAATGCTAAAATTGGACTTGTAAATATAGAGTTGGTTGCGTTAAGCATCCAGGTAATAATAGCCTTTTTAATTTAATTGACAGCAACCAACCATCCATCAATCCGTAAACATGTTAATGGGTCAAGTAGATTTAAATCGAGCTCGTTTTTGAGGTAGATCGTGGCAGGAGTAATCGATTTCAGGTTAAACCTTTTGACTGGAATGCATATGCGGTTTTATATTATTATGAGTACTAAAGCCGAAATTTTCTAAATAATCTTCACTCATTGTAGAAACATATTTGAAAGCAGTGCTTTTATCGGTGAATTAAGTTATGTCTTTTTGACCTTTCAGCATTTGCTTCCTTAATTGAGCTCCAGTTAGCTCTACCCATTCATCAGTAAGCCTTCTCGAGATAGCTGCTAATGTAATAATATCAATTAAGAGTGTACATGATAAAATAAATCGCACCATAATGTGTCGTCCACGTGAGGACCTGTTCTTTACAGTAAATCCAAAAAGGTTTCTTGTAATGTTGTTATAGCCATAGATTACGATTGCCAAACACATTTCATTTTAACTCGATCTATAGGACTCATCAACCACAATCAAAGTATTGTTTAAAACTATCAACAAATGATTTCCACATAGCTGCATGAGATGTACTGCAACTTAGGTGAGAGGGGATAGAATTGTGAAATCCATCTAAATGTTATTTCAGAAATTCCATGGTTGGTATTGTTTCGCCAATACAGGGTAAACTTATCTGCACTCTTGGGAGGCCGCGCTAGGAAAATTGTTCGCGAGAATTAGTAAATGTTTCTGAGTTTCGCACCTAATCAATGCAACGATTTCCTAGATGTTCCCTAACTTTGCAGGATTGCAACATTTGTGGGAATGTAAAGTAAATCTTAAAACCCAAATAAAATCGAAAATCACATCATATTCAGAAAATCTCATCCTAGATAAAAAACAATTCAAATATCAATTGGATCTAAAGACAGACATTAAAACAGATACTTCCAACCGTACATTCAAAGCTTTTCTTAGTATGATAAAATTCAGACCCATTTTTAATAACAAATACCTCACCAATCAAACTAAACTATACCAAAACCATTTTCCTATATAACTCAGAACTTTGGACTATCACTCCATCTCTAGCCAAAACCATTAACTCTTTTCATCGCAGACTCTTAAATACTGTAGGATTCATCTGACCTAAAACATTATCAGTCTCACACATCTCATCATCAAATATACTCAGACGACGCCCTAATAATTGGACAGGAAATCTCCTAAGACTTCTGATAATTAGACACTCCAGCCAAACAAGGGCTCCTTCAAGCCATAAAACCCTTTCCTCATCCTCCAGGTAGGCATAAACTCATCTGGATTTATCTTGTTGCTTGTGATTCTATAGATATTTTAACCCAAAATCATGAGAACTGGTATGTAATATAAGACACTGGAAATCCATAGTGAGAGGAGCTTTGTTATTCTGAATGACAGTGAGACTTAAGAAAAAAATACTTGAATTGCTTGAAATTATCGATCAAAATTAAAACTTTATTAAATAAAATCACGAAACAACTGAACCAATCTTATATTCAGTTTCATCTTCAGTTTTTTTAGAAATTAGGCTATATTTTATAATTAAAATTAACAGCTTTTTAAAACTATATTTATTATGTTATTGTTCTATAATTAAAATATAAAAAAAGCACTTATGACTGCTTCGACCCACTCGTAAATAGTTACCAGCTTTGTTCAATATTTACAACACCAGCAGCCGTATGCACAAAGCTCCGTGAATATTAGTTGATCTCAGCTTATTTTCACGGAGTTGGGCGACAATTATTTGTGCAACTCCGTTTAAATATAATGACTAACTTTTGGCATTCTCGAACGATTTAGACCTCCGTGAAATATTGACATGGAGTTTTGCTTTTGATGACAGGATAATTGAGTGCCGACACTAGTAAACGCCCACATATTCCCACTACTCTGACAGCTATTAATAGGAGTAACAATAGATAATATGGACTGTACCCTTTTTCTCTATTGTTCCTATATAGATTAAAAAAAGCCTAGGTGTATAATATCTCACCTATAATGAATTCACCTAAAATATCCGAACGAAATGTATCATAAATTTATTAAGTCGCATATAACGAGGACGTTAATTTAATTTAAAATATATATCCAAGCACTCATTCGATTTTGCACCAATTAAAATAGAGATTCGCAGAACTCCGAGAAAATTAGCTGGGTAACCTGTGCGAACAAAGTTAGGTCAAAATTCGCCCAACTTTCCACAAATATTCACCCAACTTGTTTCGAGAATTCGTTTTCTGAGGATTTATGTTGAACTTTGAGTTGCGCAAGTAAAAACATTGTTCGCGGAGCTTTGTGCATACGGCTGCAGATGACGTATGTGAAACCTGCGATAGCTTCGAGAAACATTCGTTTGCCTCAAAAGTAACAATTTACCAGCGTGTTGCTATTTTTAATGCAAACGTAAGTTACAAGAGTTTCGAGAAACTACCCCCAATCTGGCAAATTCAAAATAGATTTTTATCGATTTACATTTTTTTGATTAGAGCTACAAAAAAAATATAAATTAATAATTATCAGTTTTATTTTTTTATATACTACTCAATACTAGTAGTATGTTGATATGCCACTTTTTATCCGGAAACCTTAATTTTAACTTATATACTTAATTATACTTAAGCATCTTCCAAATAAAAGAGTATTTGACTTTCCTTCAATCGTGAAGCCTTCCACAACGGAGTCTTCTAGATCATTCCTCGCGGAAGCAAAAATAGACATCCCCATCCCCAAGTACACTTATGACCATCTGTTGCATCAGGCGCGCAGTCTGACCAGGAATCTGCAGCGGGGGTTCGGGCGACCTCCAGTCGCCGAACGACTGGTCAACTATCTCTCAAACATGACCCCAAGAAGGTGTGGAAAGTCGTTCACAGCCTCGACAACAATGGCAACCAACCACAAAACGAGCACAGCATACAAGTTAAAAACGGCAAGATAGCTACTACCGACAGCGAAAAAGCCAACGTCATGACCAAACACTATGCATCAGTTAGCAGATCAATACATGACAAAGACAGGGAAAAAAATATCCTAGCCATGAACTCACCCTGCTCAGACCATCAGAACTGTCAAGGGAAACTCTGCTCCTTCTTTACGAAAATCGAATTAGAAACAGCCATCAATAAGATGAAAGGAAAAGCAGCCGGACCTGACATGATTACCCACAGAATGGTTAAAGAACCTCCAGAAGAAGGTAAACTAGCTACTCTAGAATGTATCAACTTGTCCAGGTCTCTAAAACAACTACCAATAAACTGGAGAAGAGCTACCATAATTGCCTTACCCAAATCAGGTAAACCAACAGACAAGCCTGCCTCCTGTAGACCTATTAGCCTCACCAGCTGTATTTGTAAAATAGCAGAAAGGATGATCCAAGGACGTTTTCAATACATTCTAAAAAACACACAAGTCCTAGCCGCAGAGCAAGCAGGATTCCGTAAAGGAAGAAGTACCGAAGAACAAATAGCTAGAGTCACACAGGATATCATGGATAATATTGAGACAAAACCGAAGATGCTCAGAACAGCAATGGTAGAAGTGGACATGACGGCTGCATACGACAAAGTTAATAAAAAAGGGCTTATCAACAAAATTAAAATTCCACCATGCCTCCTCAAATGAATCAATCAATTCCTCCTGGACATGAGAGTCAAAGTACAATGGAATGGGAAACATCCAAGGAAGTGAGCATGAAGGATGGCCTCCCACACGGGAGCGTCCTTTCCCCTACCTGTCTTTTGGCTCTGTTACATCAACGACCTAGCAACCAAAAATTAGAGTAACAGGAGTTAAAGCCGCCCTGTATGCAGATGACATTGTCATCTACAAAGCCGACAAAGACTACAAACAATCAGCCATCACACTTCATAAAGCACTAAATGTACTCCAGAAATGGTGCCACTAATGGGCATGGAAGTTAGCAGCGCCAAAACCATGGGTATCTTCTTATGTACGGACCCAAGAGAAGTCAAAGCTAAAGCCAAGCTTAAGCTCAAATACAACAATTAAACCCTACCCCGAGTCTCATCGATAAAATTCCTAGGAGTTACTATGGACACACAACTCACTTTTAAAAATCACATAGACTCCACAAATAAAAAAACTCGGACAGAGAATCAAATTAGCCAGAACCCAAGCAGATACAACCTGGAGGTGCCAAGAAAAAACTCTCCGACATCTCTACACAAACTTCATCGAACCAGCTACCTACTACTCATTTGCAGCGAAATCCAACAGGAGAAAAATCGAAACAACTACCAGATCTATGGCAAGGATTATTACTGGATGTACAGCAGACACTCCCACATATCCTCTACTCGTTGAAGCCAATATCACTGATATCAAAATAAAAGCCAACTAAAATAGTGCTATCCTTAAAGAAAGAATTACTAGAATACCATATGATATACCAGCCAAAACAACAGCCAACAGAAACACCGAAAGAAAACTCAAAGCTAGAGGGGTTAAAGACAAACAAGGAGTAACCCAATTTCGCTCTACCTGGAGGGAATCAGCCAACAAAATCATCAACAAAACAGGACTCCAGAATCTCCCTCGAGAAGAAATACACATCAGCAAAAATCCTTTGTGGAAAGGTAGCCTATATCTCCTGCACATCGCCACAGTTTTACGCGTCATACCCCACCGCGGAATTCCTCAGCAGTTCGATTGGATTTGAAAAATTCGTTTTACTCAATTCCCTTGCATGCTGCTTTAAGACATCTCCCTCGTTTTAGGATTGATCACTCCTTCTACCAGTTTACTCGGCTCTCTATATAGGGATTTCCCCAGGTCTGACCATCCTGTAATCCATACTTCGCCTCGTGGTCCAATTTGTACTCACACTCTTCTTTTATTCATTTATATATTCTTCTATTCTCTTTTTATATATTATTTTATTAGGAAAAAAAAGATATCAAAATCCAATACTTTTTAAAATATAAAGTATATATATAGGGAAAATATTCGCAAAGTCAAATAAAATATTTTTAAAATAATCGGTTCATTCTGAATACAAATCTTATACATTTTTTAAAACAGTTTCTTTTGTTTGTATATGTATATAAGGTTTTAACGCTTTATTCTATGAAAAAAATGTAATTAGCTGGCGCCTTTTTTAATTTCACCTTATTACTGCAAATGCTGGATCCGCCCCTGACAACTAATATTTAATTTATTAACTTCATTTCCGCCTGCTTAAACAAATTATACATACCTACAACTCTTTCTAAGAAATTATTCTGATATTTGTTACAGAAAGCGATTTAAAAAATAGGCATTAATTATAAATGAATGATTTAGCCTATAATTCACCCCATGAAAGCTGTAACAGGAGCACCTGAATATGATCCATATTTTGCAAGAGAAATGGTCTCCAGAATATTTTTCTTTCAGTGGGATATAGTTTTTCAAATATGGGTTTCCTTGTTGTGTAGCAAATAGCTATGCCTACTGTTTTAATTATTATGAAATACAAATCAATATATATATATATATATATATATATATATTGTTAACTTTGAAATATATTTCTTCTTTAATTAATTATTATTATTTATTAAGGGTTTCTCATGTTAATTTTTTATATTATGTTATAGCAGAGTAATATTATTTTTACACCATCCACATTTTACTAGAATGATATAAGTCCGGCTATAGAACCTTATAATGAATGTATACTGTTTCATACAGTACAAAAATTAGCTTTGCAAGCATTACTGTATACCTATCTAATCTGCCAGTGGCACTATTTAGATACTATCCAGAAACTATTCCTTTTAATATATTTAAATTAAATATCTAGCAGTTTGAAAATAAAAAATTTTCACAAATTTGGTATTTACATAATTTTGTTAAAAACATTTGTTTATTTCATGTGTTGTGTTTAGAACATCTACATGTGTTTACAATATTTAATTGATTTTAAAATTATATTCTCTAAAAATATCCACTTTTAGATGTTATTAAATTAACATTATTATTTATTTTCTCATCATATATTTCATAAATCATGTATATTATACACCATAAATAGTACTTTCTTTAATTTTTCTAGATCATGAATCTCAATTTTAATGAAACGACAGAGGAGAGAACGTCCACATCGAGACTTTTATGAAGGAATTGGCATTGAGAGGCAACAACCTGTTTATTCATCTTGAAGGGCATGGAGTGTTGGATCCGAATAACGACAGCCCCAACTTCGCTTTTCCCAGCGTATTCCTCCCAAAGATTAATTTGGATTTACAGTTTTGGGCTAATTGCCACAACAGATGTCAGTGTGGGGCTTCCATAATCAAACGTCCTCCTCACGGGACTGTCCATCAATATGAAGTGTAGCCGGACTGACTTTAAAGGTTATTGATGTCCATGCTGACGTGTTAAATCATTTTGACATTGATGCACTCGCTTTCTGAGACAGTTGGTCACACACCCCATGTTGTGACATGACCTCTATCATTACCAAATCTCCAACCAGACTTTGCTGTGCGTCTGGTCAATGTTGATGTTGTTGTTGTCATTCTTGGGACGAGACCATTCCAATCCTTCTGTCTCCACCACTTCCAGTAGGACAGCCCAATAGCAGATTTTCTTCCTAAATCCCTGTCCATTTCGAACTTCTCCTTTTGATTCCAGCCTGCTGGGAATTGGACGACGTGTTCCAAGGTATATTCGCTACTGAGTTCGATTCTCTTAATGTTTGTAGCTTCGCTTATCTCTCTCAGGGCTCCTACTACTTCTCCCATAGTGAAATCCCTGGCTTCTTTCCCTTCAGCTCCTACCACATCCTTCATCTTTTTCACTTCCAGTTTTCTGACAGCAGCATATTCCTTGGCGAACAAATCAGCTTTTGCTCTAGGAGTTATGTGTTCCTTTCCTTTGTGGATCAGTACTTCGTTCTCTTTCTTCCCACCGCCCTGCTTCGTCTTAATCCTCTAAATTACTTGCCACATTATTTTATAGTCGGCACCCTTCTACAGTTCTTTCCTCTATCTCTTTCTGTTACTTTCCACTATCATAGATTCAATCTTATTTTCAAGTTCTGTTAGGCTCTCGTCATCTTCCTCTCTTCCAGTCTCTCTTTTCGATCTCCTTTCTGATCTCTTTGTTAATGGCATCTTTGCTCTTGGACCTATAAGCACCTTGCGTCCCATATGTCACTTGGCTGCGTCCAGGACGATCCCTAGAAGTATCTTCTCCATCTTAGTCACATCTTCCTCCTCCAACCTTCTTTTTCTACACTCTCTCCTGATCTGCTCTTGTTATGCTTCTCAATTAGCTTTCATCCAATTTCCGACAATAATTTTCTGAACTCTTTCTTGAACGTCTTCCCCAAGTTGAACTGTACTAGAAAATGATGTGATCCTAATTTCTCCACAATCTGCCATTGTCATTCATCTTGCTACACCTCCCAAACATATCGTCACGTCCTTTGTTGACTCTCTTCCAGTCTCTCTTTTTTTCCTATTCACTCTCTCTTCATTCTGTACCATCATACTTGTTCTACCACCTCGACGAATCGTTTGGTGGCGCATATACACACATGAACTTCCAGCACATACGACTTCAACGTTATTATCGTTCAGCTCTACACTGGTCTTAATCTCCTTGTATTGTATCTCTTCTCTCACTAGAATGGCCACTACTCCTCTGCCTTTCTTGACTACCTTGTCACTTCTTCTATCGTTCCTGATCATCTCCAAACCCCTAACTTTCACTTTTTCATCTTCCTGCTTCAGCTTCGATTCCTGAATAAGGCCACTTCCATTTTCTCTTATCCAGTGCATTTTTAAGTTCAAATATGTTCGTCTTAATGTGGACCTTTTTATTGCATTTCATACATTTCATCCCATCTTGGCCCCTGCGCATCGTCTACTTGCATTTCTCCCAGTTTTCTTCGATCTTCTCCTAGGCTTTATCTCGGCCCTCTTCTTTTTGACCTCCAGTAGACTTATTTTGATGTCCTAAGATGGTCACCAAGTAATGGTCTGGTAGTATAACAGAATGCTGTGATATTTATTGTATTTTTAGTTATTTTTTAAGTTATAAATGAGACCATTGAAATGCATTGTTTTTTAACTGTTACTAATTGTTTTTTAACTGTTTTAACTGTTAACAACTGTTCTATTTATTTTCTATTTTTAATATAAATTGATTTAATACACACTAACTTTTTTTCATATATTTTAATATTTAACTATTAAAACGTAACGTTTTCGGTAGCACTGTAAGCACACATTAGTGCTAAAGATAAAAATCGATATAATTACAAAAATCAATACAATTTCAAAAGGCACAATCATTTCATTGAAATGCCAATTTTTAGCTTCATTTGACATTGTTATGATGCGATGTCTATTTTCAGGGAATTATCATTAATTCTAAATTTTGTCTTGATGAAAATTTTCAAAATTGTGAAATAAAGAATATTTTTACGCTATTTCACATGATACAACATTTGTGATTATATAACATATGGTTCCAAATTCCTTATACAGGGACCGTAGAACGAAATTTTTATTGGGGGGGGGCTAGGGTTTTTAGGGGCGTATATGGTATATATATTAAATGCACAATTTGTTTTGTTTATTGACAAGTTGACTACTAAACTTGATAATTTAATAATTATTATTATTATTCTTTACAAATCATATATATATTTATCTTCACTCATGGTAGAAAACCAATAGCAAACCCAGAGGAAATGACGGACATAAAAAGGGTGTCACAAATAAAC
>JAUZNC010059436.1:0-10140 GCA_034780395.1 Vannuccia rotundouncinata
ATGTATGTAATGTATGTAATGTATGTAATGTATGTAATGTATGTAATGTATGTAATGTATGTAATGTATGTAATGTAGTATAATTTATGTTTTTTTGATATTCGATATTGTTAGATATTTGTTTTATATTCAAAATTTGTTTTAATTGCTTTCCAACCATAATCTTATAATATCAAAAAATAAAATTTCTTTAGTTGATAAAAAATAATAATTGTTATTAAAATCTTTAAAATAACAATTACGTAAATAACCTACAAAAATTATACCAGTAAGTTACTGATACATTCTTTAGAAACACCCTCAATACGGAAATAAACAAGTTTTTTTGTTGACTGGGAAGTTTACCAAAATTATATTGGTAACTAAAATGAAATTGAATTACATAAAAAATATTTAGAAAATATCTAATTAAATACGTCAATGTTTATTAGTGATGATTAAGAAACAATAGTATTGGATGAAGTAACACATTTTATGATTACTGAATTTAATTTTTTTTAAATGTTTCAAAATATGTTATACCTACTAGAGTAGCTCATGCAGTGGTGTTGAATGCAACTTTATGTACAGAGCTAAACTCTTCAACAATCAATTGTAACACATTTCCCCCTGACGCCGAAATAGCGGAAATGGTCAATCCCCATTTTAGGGCATTTAGCCAATTTGAGTACTACCATATTCCCCAGAACTGTATCTACATATATTATTATAATATATAGTAGATCAATACATCAATAGAGATTTTTATTATTTATTGCATGCCCTAAAATTTTACACTCTGAAAATGACATAAATATAGTTTTTTTTTCCATTTCACACTCGGAAAATGACATAATATAGATTTTTATAAACCATTGTATGCCCTAAAATTGCATGTATTGTTGCCCTAAAATTGCAACATAAAAATTAAATACAATATATGATTCATTGCATTTTCTAGAGGCAACAATGTATACATTTATTCGTGCGCTAACGTGCCCTCAAAACGTATACATTGTTGCCCGAAAATACAATAAATAATGCTACATTGTATTATTTTGAATTGATTCAAGTGTATTATATAAATATAAACAACCAAAATTCTAATTTTGCTTAACGTTTTTTTATAATAGAAATGTAAATATAAATAAATGCCCGGAGATTTTGAAATAGTTTGTAAACATACAATTTACAGAAATTATAACAGTAGTATCTACAACAAGACTATAATTTATTGTATAAAATTATTTATAGAAATTAAAAGGGCAGTTCGTATTGCCTAAATATCAATTTTAGACTCACCTCGAGTTGCACGTTTATTAAACGATTATCAAGTTGTTGCTATTCAAATATCACTGGAATCGCAGCCCTTATACATATTAAGGATGCAGTATAGGTGGCTTGCAAAAATAATTTAAATATTTGACTAACATTTCTGGAGGATCATTATAGCAATGTTATTTGATTTTTTCTTCCAATAGTGACTTTCCGAATATGGGTTAATGTTTATAGTTGGGTTGATTTTGGAATTGCAATTGACTCACTCAGTATTGCTACTATGTCGTCACCAACATCTTTTAACTCTTCAATATAATTTTTCTCTTTAAAGAATGCCCTAGATAATTCTTCAACATTTCGGAATTCGTTTTCATTGATAACACATTCTAACATTTCATTAGAAACACCAAATATTTCGTTATTGGAATATTTTCTAAGTTCAAGAGCGACATATTTTCTCAAATACCTTAACTGTGTTACTTTTCAGTTTGTCTTTTTTGCTAAAACATTGAGAGTGTCAATACTGCGATTTTGTTAAATAATAGTTCAATTTTTTTCTAAATTAAAATTGTAGAGTATAATTCTGACTAATTCGTAAAATATAATATATGTTTATAAGTAAATAAAATAAAATAATAATTTCATCATAAAACTCCCTAACTTCATTTCAGAATAAATGTTTTAGCGATGAATTATTATTACATACATCAATATGAATTTATTTTCGATTTTATAAAGTATCAAGCGATGTATCTTATATTCAAATACGCCGACTCCTTTAGTTGAATAAATACGCTTAATGAGGTTACTTCCCATTGACCTATGGGGTTATGACATACATATTCTGAAAGCCCGTAAAGAGTTGTACATCGTATTAAAATTATAGAAGGACCTATTTCCAATTTGAATGAGATTTAAGGAATTTGAATGCCTTAAATTCATATTGTAGCTACTATAGATTCTGAAATTCAAGCAATGAAGAACATGTTTGAACTACCTGTCAGGAAAATAGTTGAAATTAAAGAAGTACACTTTGAACAAAAGGAGATCAATAATTAGGGTAGTCCATCTTGTTCGGGAAAATATTGCAATTATACCTCTTTCAGGAATGTCTTCATTGTCATCAATATTCTGACAAATTTCCGAAGAATTTGTTGTCTTTGTGAAGAATATTTATCCAGTTTTACGACTTTTTTCTGATGTGTCCATTGTGTCTGACAATACATTGCTCCCAGATATAGTATCTTTTACCCTGAGACTCAATGAGTGTGCTTGACTATGGGTAGCCTGTGCTTTTGGTTGGATATCTGTAATTCATTTTTCAACGTCACTTTTTTGTCCAATCATGTTGCTGGCACCGTCATAACACTGACCTCTGCAAAGTGTCACCGGCAACTGTAGGCTAACTAAACATCTTTGATGGCCAGGAATATGGTATCAGATGTGATGTTTGAATATGGTAGAAACCCCAAAAAGTCTTCGTGTACGTTTAAATTGTCGTCAATCCACCGAAAAAATTGTGTATTCGTCACCAATTATTGAAAAATAACTTTTCCGGATCTCGGAACAGATTAATATTATCATTAAGATTAAGACCAGTTATGAAGAAATGGATTAATTATATAAATATCTATACATCGCATTATTACTAATATAATAGATTAATATACGTACTCTACATAACTAATAACATTTTGCTCTTTTTAAAATACAATTTAATTGTCAGTTTGGTTGTAAATAACATTTAAATATTCTCACCAGTTATATATTTCACGTGTCGTGTGTATTTTGAAATACGCAGCAATTATATTATATTTGTTTGGTATAACAAAACAATAAATGATTACATAATACCATGAAATTAATTTACTAATAACCAAAGACATTTGAATATCCTTTTTATATTTGATTAGTGTATTGAAACGTCTTTGCTAACAATACATAGAAAGACAATGTAAAGTTTAACATAGAGAAATGCGCCGCTAGGAAATTTGTAAGGGACACTGGCCCCCCGGTCCCTGTGTATTTATAATAGATCACACCGATAAATCACAGCGTTTAAATAAAACAAATTTTACATATTAATTATATACATTTCATATTATAATTACATTACCTATGATGGATAGAAAGAACTTTTTCTGAATTCTATATATACAAAGTGTTTAGAACAATTTTCTTATATTGCTACTAAATATATATTACTATTATTACAATATATACCTGTTAATATATGATTGATTTTAGATTTACAATTCATGAAAACAATCGAATATAAAGTAATCAAACATACTATATAAAATTAATAAATAATTTCGATAAACATTGCATAACCGTTTAAAATATAGATAAATTTAAATAAATTATGTATAGCCTAATAGATTTGTGAAAAATAAATTTACACAATATGAATATTTATTAGTATTATCATTTAAACATTTCATTTTTTAATTAACTGTATTATAATATTTATCTAAATTCATAAAACCATACTCTTATGATTCGTTTTATTTTGCTAACATCTTATATAATAATATTTGTATATAATTTTAATAAAGTTTCGTAAAGTTAATAAATGTAAACAGTCAACAAAATTATAGACTTCTCTATATATGTTATATATGTATTCACTTTTATACCTATACAATTAGAAAAAATGTAATCATTGGAAGAAAATACGAAAATTGCCAAATGCCCTTAACAAACTAACAAAAAATATCAACGTCAAAATCTGAGTACAACAATAATTTGAAACTATAGAATGTAGAAATAGTTAAATAAATAGCCAGCTAGCTGATAATTATGATAACCTCCAATATGATATCAAGTCACTGTTTTCTACAATAAACAATACATAAATTTTAATAAACAAAGGCAATACCAGAAACACAAGTCAATTAGAAAATTATATACATCTTAGATATTACTATAATAATATAATATAGAACAATTTAAGTTATCAAAATTCTGAAGTTGAAAGAAATTAATAATTAAATAATATTTCAATGGTTAAATATTCTCAATAAACACTAAATTTATTCAAATTAAAGAAACCTATAAAAAAAGTAAACATATCACGTGACACAATGCCCAAAATCGCCCACAAATATATTCAAAATACCAGAGAATGCTCAAACTGTCACTAAAATATATCTACATGTACAGTATTATAGCCTAACGCAGGACAAAGAAATCGGTTTGAGATATATAGAAATATTAATTTACATTTATTTTAATGGTATTCTATTTACAACTAATTCAGTAGATTTTAATCATTAATTTTCGAACGCCTCCAAGTAAAAACATCCCTCATATAAAATAATTAAGCTGATGTGTCTCCCTATTTTTATATTTCTAAGAAACGTGATGCCAGATGTTAAAAATTTCCTTATTAAGAAAAAATTCCGCCTTATCTACAACTATCACATTACTCTATAGTTAATTAAAGAAATTCTCAGGATGTTTATTATACCTTCAATATAGTATATAGTTTAGGATATTTGAATATAAATATATATATAGAAGTAATTCTTAAATCAAAGTAATTTGATCTTTCAGAAGATATCGATCGATTTCTAAAGTTATAAGTTTGAGTCATATTATGACAATAAAGTTGTGTTCTGACATAATCCTATATCTTTTTTTTTATTTCTAAATCATTGCATGTTAAATATTCTGAATTGTTATTGGTTCTTCTTATTTGTTTTATCAAAAATATACACGAATCAAAATGACCACACATCAACTTTATCAAATGTAGCAGCATATTTAAAGCGAAATATTAAAAGAAACAAACGTAAACGTGGTGTTATTGGATCAAATATTTCATTGTAAATTTATTGAAGTAGATTCAGGTTAGTTTTCTTGTTATTTCTTCTTAGTTTTCAATTTATTTATAAAATAATGTATTTTTAACAAAAGCGTCTAATGTCAAAATTATACATTCTTAATCATGTAAACATCAAATAGAGTCTATCATATCATTATTAATACAATTGAAATGGTTTTGTGATATTTTTTTAATTTCTAAAATATATATTAAAATGTATAAAAAGTTTAAATATATGCAAAAGTTTAGTAAAAAATATCATATAAGTAATAGATCAGGTATATATATATATATAAAAAGAAGAAAAGATGTTCTGAATATGTGGTGGATTAATTAAGGGGTAAGGGTTAATTTGTTTGTGTGATTATATAAATAGGACCTGTATAATATTACAACTTCCAAAACCGCTTTTAAAATTATGAATTAAATGTTTAAATTTAAAATTAATCAAAATGTACAAACAAACATTTTGAAATTAAGTGAGTGAAAATATTGTATGCATTTTGTTTTATGGAAAGATAGCTGGATAATGTTTGGTGTAAGCGAATCGATTTTTGATGAAATTAGTTTTCATGTGATGTGGATAATGGGACTCATAAATATAGAGGTTATAAATACCAGAGGTGGGTGTATAGAAGCTTGTATTCACAATTTTAAACTGTCTATTTGGAAAAAAACAGTTATGGATAAATTGGTTTAGTTTCAATGGTGAATTCAATATGACGATTGATACTGTTGACGTGCGCAAGAATGTGTGAATGGTTATCTTCATTTTGAGATCTCAACGATGTAACAATTGTATAAAAAAGGTGTAAAATCATAATTTTTACTCAACTAAAATAATTTTTGTGGTTTTAAACATTGATTTTTTTAATTATTTCAACAATCTAATCATTTTTTATTATGCGCCTCTCTGACTAAATATTATTTTTGACCTATATTAAATGTATTGAATATTTTGTCGGAATTTAAAAGTTTAAAAGAATTTTTTGAAAAAAGATCGATAAATTTTTATAATGCAAAAAAGTGATATTTTTTACGTATAAAAAGGCAAGTTTATATTTTGACGAAAGTTATGCTAGTATTAATTAATAAGTGGCCTATATGAAGAAACAAAACTGAACAATGCAAAAGATGTGATTTATTTTCTAGCAACAAGAATGAAGAACAAAGTTGCTCTATTTGTTTCATTGTTAACAATCATACGATATAAAAATATTTTATGTAAAAGTTATAAATTTCTAACGTGTGAAATATGCAAAAGTTTATCTAGTCAATGTAATAATCTTGTAGAATAAATGAAATTGTGTCAGAAAAAATCACATAGCATATATTAAACAACATAGTATTCATAGCATAGCACATAGCATTTGAAAAAAATTCATTACAAGTTGTACATACAATTCTTTTGTATACATAATTACATATATACCTACTTTTTTATTACAGTGATGAATATTCAAATATTGATCCTTCAAATCATTGCTGTTGCTATATTTCTTATAAACACAGTTTTTGGAGCATGTAGCTCAAAAAATATGATTGTTATGGATGCTGGAAGTACCAAAACTAGAAGTTATTTATACAAATTCAAAAAAGAAAAACCAAATGGATTCTTTAAAATAATTAAAAGTGTCAAGGGACCCAAGAAAACTGCTCTCTCGTATTATGCCAACAAAATATCGGAATGGCCACAGTTACGAATAAATCTACGACAACTTTACAATCATTTTGAACTGTCCCCTGAGTGTAAGAAAAAGACCAGTATTTCATTATTCGCCACAGCGGGTTTACGAGCTCTACCAACAGCGCAAGCGAATCGTCTGCTTAATGAAGTACGTAATGTCTTTTCAACCAGTGGATTTTCTTACAATGAAAAGGATGTGGCCATCTTAAATGGTTACAATGAAGGTCTTTATGTTTGGTATGCTATAAACAATCTGGACGGAGACTTTAGAGAAAGATCTCGAACCATGGGCGTGATGGACATGGGTGGAGGATCAACTCAAATTGTTTTTCAAGCACCAAGTGGGCCAGTGGAGACTTATTCGAAGAGTTATATGGACCGGGGTCTTCAAGCAAACAGAATGAGTATGTTCGGAGTATCGGAACAATGCAAGGCTGGAACATGTGGCAGTACAGTTTATGAAAGTCCTTGTATACATCCTAATTATTCAAGCAGTTTAGAATTTGGTAAATCAAAATATTTTATCAAGGGTAAAAATAGTTCTAATAGATATGAAGAATGTTTGCAATCAATAATGCAAAGAGTAAATTCGACTCCGGTCATTGAAAATATCCGTTACAAATTTGACAAAAAGGATTTTGTTGTAATCAGCGGTTTTTATTGGATTTTTGTTAATTCAATCACTATTGATACTAATAATGTTCCAAGTGTTCCACATAATATCACTATGCTCGAGATTAAAGGTCTTGTACAAAAAATTTGTCAAAATCCTCCAACAGAACACGCCAACATGTTATTTGAACAATATCTTTGCATGGATATAGGTTATATCTATTATTTATTTAAAGCTTATGGATTTCAGGATAATGACAACTTTATAATAATAAAGAAGATTAACAATTACAAGATCAACTGGGCAATTGGATTTGCCCTAAATAAACTTTACGAAATTAATTGATTTTTACAAATAAAATGTGTGGTTATGAGGTATTTAAAAATGTATATGTTGCAATGTTTTAACAATAAAGTCATTGTATTTGATTTTGATTTATTACTTTAAAGTAGTAGTCATGCAGTATGGGTAGTCTTCTCAAAATCAGGGCAATCTTCTTAAAATCATGACAATTTTCTCAAACCTAGGAAATTTTCTGAACATCTTCTCAGCAATCTTCTTAAAAATATGGCAATCTGGGTCTTATTTGAAACTTTTGGCGGAGATTTTTTAAATCGAACCATTGTATGAATTTTTATGGAATTGAGGGACTTTTAAGGATTTTTAATAATATTAAAATTTGGTAAAATATGTTTAAATGTACTGAATGTTTCCAAATATAGTTAAAATCTAATAATAGTAAATAAAATAATAATTAGAGATAATTAAGGAATTTAGTGATTTTATGGATTTTTAAAGAAATTTTCTAAAATAACTATAAAATCACTAAATTCCTTAATTATCTCTAATTATTATTTTATTAACTACAATTTACCCACAAAAAGTTTTAATCTTAGGAAAATTCCACGAAGATGTGGGGCGCGTGTTCGTGCGTGGAGTAGGAAATAATTAATGATATATGGTAAAAGGCCATGAAAGGTCACTCCAATTATATTTATGAAATTGAAATTTTAAAATTAGTGCCAAAAATTGATGTTTACTTAGAATAGATAATAGTACAATCGAATCCTCCATACGTTATTTCGTATTAATACCTATTACAATTATTGAATCACCACCACTAAATCCCTTTGTATATGTATGTGCCTTTATGTGTGTCGGCTGAGATATACAAGTTCACGAAAACACACCAGTCCAAAAATTCACATGATCCTTCGTTGGAACAATCTATCGGGAAAAAAAATTATCTAAGCATTTGACCAAAAGAATAAGGAACCAAGGGTACCGAAAGAATTACAATTTTATCGACTTAACTGCCCATTGATTTCTTATTGAGATTTATTTTTTATTAAATTCGCAAATATGTCAGCTAAAAACGTCGATAAATAGCATTTATTTTTAATCAATTTTTACCATACGTATAGTAATAATTATTTATTATGATATGTATACATAACGTCGAACATATCTCTATAATTATAGATATTTACAATTTTTAAAATAACACTTGTACAATTAGCCAGTGTTTTTGATGTGCGAAGCGCATCAAAAACACGAAACTTTAAACCCCACCTCAGAAGGCCTTTTAAATTTTATTTATAGATTTTTTTAATTACCTTTAACAAACTATTTTGAAACATACTATTTACAAATATTATAATCAATAAACGTCATTCTAATTAATGTATAATCTGAGCAATTCCAAATAAAATAATGTTCCAAGCAATAGTGAGATTTTTGGTTTGTGTGCTAATTAGCACACAGATTAAAACGTAATGGTTTTGGTACCACATTAAACACATATTAAAATAACAAAAATCGATAAAATCATAAAAATGTATATGATGAGTAGTTAAACATTGATAAATTACGAGTGCATAGCACGAGCTAAACACTGATAACTGACGAGTGCGTAGCACGTTATTAGCAGCTTACAACGTATTATGCTATAATATTATACCGAAAAAATAAACCAACCTCATTAAATTTACATATTTATTTAAAGTCAACGCGTCATAGGAACGTGTTTTATGAAATATAAAATACTATTTCTTTATAGTTTAATAAAGATCAACTATCATATATATTAATAGTTACAAAAAAAAATGAATACGTGTTATTATTTTCAACTATTTCATTACAGATTGCATATTTATTTTGATACAAGTAAAGTTGGAAATTTATGGGTAATTTGGTTTCGAACAATAAACTATTCTCCATTTGACAACTAAGTACAGTTTGCTATACAGTAATTTTTCCTTTATTCATGACTAATATATCATGAATTATTTTGTAAAGTATATTTTGTTATATTGTTATAAATTAGATTTTATGACATACAGAACACAATGCTACATGCTACATATTATACGATTTTCTGAGTAAAATATATTAATTTTGATACGCCTTAATTATGTTCATGGTTTGTTTGCTAAACAATAATTCATTCTTAAATCAATAAATTTTTTTGTGAAATATATTTTGTTTGAATTTATAAATGTCTTATTTTTAATATATTAAATATTATTTATAATACAATTGCGTAACATATTTATGAAACACGTCTTTATTTATGTTCGTTATCTTTATTTTCAAATATGACTAATATACATACAACATTTAAACTAAAAAATAATTTAAAAATAGAAAAGAGAGTAAACTTGAAATCTAATTTTTATGTATAAGGTCTAACATTTATGAAAAGTGAATCTGACACATTTGAAGGGGGGGGGGGGGGGTTTGTGACTATTTTAT
>JAUZNC010059438.1:0-10140 GCA_034780395.1 Vannuccia rotundouncinata
GCTGTTAATGAAGACCCAGTTATTATTAATGAAGAACCAGTTGCTATTAATGAAGAACCAGTTGCTGTTAATGAAGAACCAGTTGCTGTTAATGAAGACCCAGTTATTATTAATGAAGAACCAGTTGCTATTAATGAAGAACCAGTTGCTGTTAATGAAGACACAGTTATTGTTAATGAAGACCCACTTATTTTAATGAAGACCCAGTTACTGTTAATGAAGACCCAGTTATTGTTAATGGAGACCCAGTTATTGTTAATGGAGACCCAGTTATTGTTAATGAAGACCCAGTTATTGTTAATGAAGACCCAGTTATTGTTAATGAAGACCCAGTTGCTATTAATGAAGACCCAGTTATTGTTAATGAAGACCCAGTTATTGTTAATGAAGGCCCAGTTATTGTTAATGAAGACCCAGTTGCTATTAATGAAGACCCAGTTATTGTTAATGAAGACCCAGTTGCTATTAATGAAGACCCATTTATTGTTAATGAAAACCCAGTTGCTAAATTAATGAAGACCCAGTTGCTATTAATGGTAACTTTTATTAAAACTACATATTTTTCTAAAGTTTGTAGATAACTAAGATGTATATCCTATAAAAATAATAACATTTCAGCAAAAATACATAGAAAGAAGGGTGCATCAGCTGGTGTTGGCGTAAAAGGTAAGCATTATAACTACTTAATATTTAAATATATTAAATATATATATGATAATATCAGTCATAATATACGATCATTTTATTTATTTAAAAGAATCGTCTTCTAAACGAAGACTACTAACCAATAAATACTCCGTGAAGAAAATCAGTTTAAAAAAACATCCACTTCCTATAATTGCAAGTAAATTAGTTATTGCGGGAATCTATCAATACAATTATTTAATAAATAGGTATTTTTGTTTTAGAATTAGTAAGACCTTCTCCTTTGGGAAAAAAATTGGCTATTAATCCCTTGACATCAGGCCCATCATGCAGTTTATCAAATGATCAGGCAGGCGGTTTCATATGAAAAGGTACCCACCAACTATGAATTACGTATGGATCAACCATATTACTGAACAGTCTGTGGAGGCTTCTATATTATGATAAGGATGAGTATTAATTAGACTGTATTCAATGCTTACAATGTTATCTATCAAATGGCAACATATCGACCGTGTAGGAATGAATGGCAAGAAAAAGCCTGCACGGATACATCTTGTGTCCTATTTGTGAGGACGTGAAAATAATTCTTCTTCATATACATTTCCTTATTTTACTCATTGTTTTATTAATTGTTTCAATACTTATTAATCTAAAAGTTTCTAATCTAACAGTGAAGATGGGTACCTACATTAATAATTAATTTATTATATTTACCAATTTTATATGGTAATATGTTTTTTACCTATATTTGTGAAAAACATATTTTTTATATGTTATTTACCAATTTTATCAATAGGTATATCTAAATACAGATTACATACTTGCTTAAGAACTCATTATGTAACCATGTATTAATGTATTAAATGGGGACTGCGTTTGAACAGGTTGACTTACAATCATAATCAGGCCATGCAATGTCTACATAAAATCAGGCCGACGTTTAAAATTTTTTATTCATCAAATTTATATTATATATTGTGGCATTTCTCGTGGTTCTACAATAAATATTTAAAATAAGAAGCCAAAATTTACATTATAATTAGTATTTTTAAAGAATATAAATACCTTTTATGAATTACCCTTAAAAGTTAAATTTTAAATTTGAATTGCCCATAAACTGAAGTTTAACTTAATATTTAATTTATTTCAATGCGTACAACCGTAATATAAACTATGAAATATCCAATTATAAATGCAATAATTATAAAATGATCAATGTACAAGGTGGCCCATAAGTAAAGGATTACCATAAAAAATGTAGTCATATTAGAATATTTATTAAAATAAATACATGAATAACATAAAATAGCGTATTAACCAGTATAAATGAATATTTACAGTTAAATTATTGCTTCTGGTTTTCAAAGTATCAACCGTTTGCCTTCAAACACTGGAAACATTTCTAAAATGTAATTGATAAAAGCTAGTGCATAATTGTGGTTATAAAGTATTCGATATAATAAATTGTTTGAGGTATTCCACATTTTGACATATTTCTTTAAACTCTTTAGCAATACCCCAACCGAGACATTTAGAGGCGATAAATCAGGGCTATAACGGGCTTGCTATTCGATATTACCGATACTACGTCTGCGTATCAATCTCCCAGTAAACTTTTCATTCATTCTCTCTCTGACAATCCGGCCAGGAATGGCGAAAGTGCCTGTCATGTTGTGCAGGTACTTGTAGCAGAGACTGTTAACTGGTCCGATTATGAATGTAGGGTAAAATGCTTGTCCAAACTGTGGCACCAAGGTAATTCACCAATTTAGTATAGAAACTCCTCAAGTGGATTGTGACTTCCTGGCAATATAGAAAACACATTTATGATTATTTATCTGCCTATTTAGTTTAAAGTTTGCCTCATCTGTCCATAGAATGATTATATGAAAATTAAATAAGAAGAACTGCAAACTATATGATCAGGATCATCGTCTGCGTTGAGCTGCTGTAATAAGCTTGGACGCCACACCTTCAGACAGAGCTCTTTCATTATGCCCTGTAGCTTTGACCTAGCTAGGGACATAAAATTCCTCAAATTGTGTCAAGATCAACAAGCACTCTTGTTTATCAATTTACGCAATCGCAACATAAAATAAAAGTTTCCATAGTTACTTAATATAGCCCACCCTGTTTGCATAATAGATTCTGGTTGTTGATTATACTTATCTAAAAATTACAAAATATCATTTAACTTCAAATAAAAATATAAAATATAGGTATAGACATAAATAAGATTTAAAAATAAAAATAATATAACTATTATTATACAGTGATCTTATAATTATTATTTGTGAATAATTGGATATTTCACATTATGTAAATTCATTTAATTTTTTACCTGTGGTCTCTGAAATGAATTAAATATTTAGTTTAAATACTTATTTATATCGAGACAATATTATATTTAAACAATTAATATTTCAATTATAGAAAATACCCATACATATGCGCGTGGTATAAAATAAGAATTCTTTGGTGATCAGCATTAATAAGGAATACATTTTGTATTCGTAATTTCCGAAAATATGATTACAATTGTAATTGTTTTCTCCTTAGTAAGGTTTTTTAATTTTTTAACAAATATAATCCTTGAACTCATTTAAAGACAGTAAAGAAGAAGAAATAAGAGGTTGTGATTTGTAAAATTAATATTAAATATAAGTACTATATAACTATACATAACAACTTCTTAAATACCGATAAATGGTATTTTACAAATTTATAATGACGAAGAAAAACATCCTGAACAGAATAGATTATATCAGACAAGAATTTGTTTAACCGCAAACTAATATGTAACCAAGGGTAAGTATGCTATACATAGATTCGTATAGGTTATTGTTGAAACGAATGTGAAGTCACGGTTAATGTTGAGACGAATGTGAAGTCACGGATGATGTTGTGACGGATGTGAGTTAATTTTTTCTCATAAAATTTACGCTCCTTTATACAAAATACACGCGGCAAACGATTTTTAAAATATAATTTTACTGTCAAGTCTTTCAAGACCTTACTGTCAATATTGTTCAAAGAATAAAAATTAAATTAACTTTATTTTTACGTTTATACTACCTTTGACTAATCTCGCAATCTATTTTTAGAATTATTCTGTACACAATTTTAAAACATTATAATTAATAATTTGATAACTTATAATACTGTATATTTAAAAAGTCATATATAAAACAAAGACCCTCACACTACACCCCTACATATAGTTAAATTTCTGACGAATGAGAATAGAGTATCATGGTATATAAGGAAGTGTGTGAGTTGTGGTTTTCATTCCGCTTTCTTAAGAGCTCTGCGAAGGTCGCTAACATTTTGAAATACTATTTATTATTCACATAAAAGTAGTCTATTCCTAATCAATTAAAAAATATCGAAACAATTTATCAAATTTTAAATAGGAAAATCCAAGATTATTTTTTTTTATTTTTAGATGGAGAAGTCAAATTAAAAAAAATTGCTGGAGAAGGGGGGTGATGAGTCCTGAAATAGAAGTCACTATCACATACTACTAGAGCTATTATTTAATCGTTGAGTATTTTATTACGTATTTTAATCAAATCTCAGCTGCAAAGACTCTTAACAAATGTAGTTAGCCAAATTCGAAATGCTTTTAACATCGATATTATCTCTATATACATTAGTAATAATAGCTGCATAATATTATTTAATATTTACTAATATATTTATATATATATTAATATAAATATTAAATTATTAAATTATTAAATTATTAAAAATATTTATATTAATATATTACTAATAATATTTACACATCGTGTAATTATACTAGTACTTAGTAGTAGGAAAGACTCCATTCCTACTACTGCAGTAATTGATTCTCAATTCTTCATTTATAGACTAAAATCAATAATGTAAAACAGATTTAAAGTGAACAATTATTGTCTGTTTGTATAACCTCCCAAATTATACGTATATCGAAATTAAATTATTTAAAATATGGCTGATAAAATGTATGTTTTTTAATCAAACAAAAATTTTCATTTCCATAAAATTAATTCTCTCTTATTTTAAAGATTGCATTAGGTTGATTTATATATGATATTATCGTAAGCAGATTTACTTAAACTAATTTAGTCTATCGTCGGTATGACAGAATACCAAGTAAACATAAAAAACAATTTAATAATTCACTTTATTGAATATTACAGAAGTACAGGTAAAAATAAAAATAAAATTTTAATAAAAATACAATTTGTGACATGAAGGAGCATCTCAAAAGCATAATTACAAAGGAAGCAAATGGGAGGTTTCAACATACTAATAGAGTGATAACTATATGAGGTAAGAATGTAGGTATATATGTATCTATTAATTAATCAAGTAGATACACAAAGAAGAATAGTTTTTGAATCACATCGGCATATGTAGGCATGTCATAAAACGTCGAAATAATGTCGTAGGAAACCAAATTTGAAATTTCTGATGATTAAATCTGATACATGATATACTCCGAGCTCCAATTGTAAAAAAAGTCTACCGAGGAGAAATGAACATTACATATTAATAAATTCATATCATTAAAAAAATATGTAAGCTCAGTTAACCAATTATAATGACACGATTATTACAATATGTTGGTTATAGATGGAACTCAAATAAAATGTATGAAAAGCAATACCATACTATAGCAAATTAGTGATAATATAATGAATCAGAAAAAGTATTGTATTTTTAAATGACACTCAAAAATACAATTACCAATTAATGACATATATTCTATTTTCGTAAAATATTCAATATAATCTTATAAGTTATCGTAAAATAACGTAATATAGTACTTTATAAAACAATGTTTTCAATTATTTTTGTCCCATACTGATTTCAAAGAATTCGTAGAAGTTATTTCACAAAAAATAATTTAAATTAAAATCACGAATGAAGCCAAATTGAATGTAGACAACCCCTGTACTGGACCCACCCGCTAGCTAATTTCTCAGCTTTTATTATTAAAAAAATTATGATTCTCACCTGTGTTTCCACGTACTTTCTGTAGTGGCTATTTCTTTACCCTTGATACCCACTGTTTCTGTCAAAATCTTCCAAACTTTCGCAAATCCCCCTTTTGCGAATTAGAGTAGCAATTGCCAGCATGTTACCATTGAGCCATATTTCCTCAATAAATGGGAGATTGGGCGATTTTCCCGAACAGCGCCAATATATATATATGTCGTTTGTTTTGTGGGTATTACGGTTGTTTATCTTGCAAAGTTTTATAAAAGTATTCTATTTAAACTTACACGTCTTGAAAACAGAAAGATTATTTCTCTTGAAAAGAGTTTTACATTAAAAGTAAATATCGATTTATTTTGGATATGGGATACAATTATTTTAGAATATTGTTGATTACAGCCCCGTTATAGCAGCGTTTGAAAAAGTGATACGACCAAATATTAAAGGGGCTTAAATTAAAAATATCAGTTTCTCCTATACGGCTTTAGAGATTAGTATTATTATTTCATTTTTTACAGTATTATATTATTACGCTAAATCGTGTTCTTTCGATTAGTTAGCTTTTGTAATTGGATTATGTAAAATATATATTTTGTAATCAGAAAAGTTATATGCAATTTTTATTTAAAGGATGTTTAATATGACTTTGAACGTCTATTGGCGTTATAATTTAATAATAACTATAATAATTGCATATATATAACTATAAACAACTCTATATAAATATATACATAAATTATTTTCTGTGAATATATAAAATTGTGTAATTTCAATAAATATATTTTTGTAGATTATCATTGAAGAAGATTTTAAGTCAAAAAGTTTGATCTATAAGTATTTTTCTTTCAAAATTTAATTTGTTTTGTGTTTTAGTTTATTATAAGAGGGGTTAATTTTATCACAGACATATTTTTAATTTATTTTTGTATTGTATATATTTATTGTGCCTCTCTGACACAATCGCAATGGTATGTTAAAAAATATGGATTACCTAATATTGAATCTCGCATTATTCTTGCATAAATTAATCAGTGTTTATTTCTGAATCTTTTTGGTATGTCACACTTATTATTTGTAAGAAGTATGTCGGATAATATTATCTCAAGTGACATTGAATAATTGGATAATTACTACCATTACGACGAGGTCTACCAACAAAGGTTATAAAATATTCTCTGGCCACACCGACTTCTGCGTTAAAAGAGTATCATATGAAACGATTGGAAGAGATCAGATTCATCGAGTCAAATTTGGCCATAGGACAATTGAGGCCAATATGAAACCATTACAATATTTAGGCTGATTAGGTAATGGTTGCTCCAACCACCTGTGCAGTGAATACATTTAGTCTTTATAGGGTTACTTCTCTGTCTCTTTAACTGGAAAGGGGCCAAAAAAAAGCTGTGGACATTTTACGAGTGGTTATGAAGTTTGCAGACACAGGGAGAAGACCTGGCAAACTTGTAAAGTCCCCCGACAGTAAAGAGATATCTTCCAAAGGTTGGGCATTATTGTCCACCTCTTTATCGCCCATTAGAAAGGTGGAGTAGGCTTTTGCCCCTTCGATTGCCCGATGACGGACTTTAACAATTGTGCAGTTCAAACTCGCTAATTCGCCAGTATATCAGTGCTGTCCTATATATATATACCATAATTGAGTAACTGATACTTCCCTGCACCCATATCCTTGATCTGCATAGAATTGCCAATCCAATAGAATCCAGTAGCATTTGCTCCCCAGTTTTGCCCAGTTCTCCCAAATTGTGGGCCGCAATCCAGGACTGCCCAGAAAAAATGTCTCTCAGAAGTTTTGGTAGCTCCGAAGCTTCCTTCGGGTTGGAGAGAAATCCAGACAGTTTCAATAACGCCTGTGTCTCCACCCATTCAATGTTAGAAGCAATATGGTCCCGCATTTCTTCACCACACGTTTCCAGAGTCTGGGTATAGCCGAAAACTTGTTATCGTTGACGAGACCCCTGTGATTAGTGAAGATGTGTCTCATGAATATAGGAGAGTTGAGCCTGTACAGTATTTTACGTCGATAAAGTGAATAAATTTTTCCCGAGACTGGGAACAACGTTGAGGACTCCCTTTGATGAGCTGGATTAATAGATGAAACGTCGCCTCGATAATATAATCTAAAGAAGCCTTATTGTAGTAGGGGGAGTATAAGTAGACCGACCGAAAGACAATTGTCAGAGTGCTCGTAAGAAATGAAAATGAAATCAACAACTTAAACACTTCCTTATATAGCACAAATTTTGCTTACTTTAATTGGTCAAAAATTTACTAAGGAGGGTGCAAAATTAAATTTTTCATTGGATTTAATATAACTAGTGTGCGCTGTGGAGGTCTTTGTTCGAAGAAAGGATCCTTTTTTTTTGATCCAGAGGTCGTTCTAACCTACTAATTATTATTTGAATAAGTACGGTCGTTAAATTTTAGTTGAAACAACTTTAATTGCGAGGGAGGGCTTAACCACAAAGCCTCCCTCCCCATTATTTACGGCCCTGAGTGAATAAAACACAGCATAATATGTTAAAATTATAACAATTATTTGAAATCTGCGCACACCTTTTCTATATTTACTGGCTGGTATAATATTACAATAATTATTTTGAAAATATATATGTAAAAACGACAAAAATTGATTTTTGTCGATTTTAAATTCTAAAGAACGACAAGCGACCGTATTTTATTTAACGAATACAATCTAAACATATTTTATTTTAAACTTAAAATTATTAAACGTGTTTTAATATCACATTATAATAAACTATAACATATTTAAATTGCGAAACTAATGTAAATATGACAATAAGCCAGAAAAACTCTTCAATAACATATAGGAAGTATGTATCTCTGGTTTTATATGTTTATTTAAAATACTCTGTTATACTATTTTTATGATGACTCTGGTTGAAATTGTTCTAATTTTATTTTATGGATATTTCAATTTTAAATGTGTTAAAATATAAAATTGTAAACAACAGCAGATAGTTTGGAATCAAATGAGGTATTTTAAATATTAACAAAGGAGGGACAATACCTAAATTACCTACTAATACAAGAAACAAGACTGAATTACTTGAACATTATAATTTATTAGTTTTAGTAACATAATTCTCTAAATGCTTCAAAAGTTATTTCCAATTTGTATAGGAGATACAAACAATAATACTAGGCAGGGTCAGATGTATCAAACTGCATTATTTAGAAATTTTTGTATGCACATAATTATTTATGTACAAGGAAATCTATAAATAATTAGTAAACATTTTGTGTTGGCATAATACAAAGAAAGAAGTTAAGGCTCCACAACACTAAATTAAATTTAGGTAATCCTGTACTTGAGCATGGTAAATTAAAAAAAAATATTTTTGATGTTCAAGTGTGGTGGAACCGGCTCCGCGGGTTCCTGGGTCTACAATAATGTTGGTTTAAAGCTTTGTTTTGACTTTTAAGCTTTTGATAATTTATAGTTTATGAATAGAATAGTTTATTGTATTAACTGATGTCTTAATTTCCTTTTGGCGCACATCCACATATTTTCAATGTGATTCATATGGATGCTGGGGTCCTGAAAAAATTTGATTATCAAAAGCTTAAAAGTCAAAACAAAGCTTTAAACCAACATTATTGTAGACCCAATCTGCCGGTTCAACCACACTTGAACATCAAAAATAATTTTTTTAAATTTACCGCACTAAAGTACAGGATTACCAGTTTTTCCATTTCAGTTTTTAAAGAAAAATTACTTTCTATTAAATATGTGCCCTATATGTAGCCACTTTTCCTTGAAAGCTTTAATAAATTTTTTTTTAGAATTTTTTAATATGCAATTTTTATATTATATATCTTTTTCTTTTAAAATATCTTGAAACTTAGCTTTTCAAAGTACATAATAGGGGTGTCCCAAAAACAATGCAAATAAAAAAAAATAGTAAAAGTAGTATACAATTTATTCTAATATTACATTATTATCTACATATATGTACTTATACATAAATCAAAAAGTATAAGTCAAAAATACAGTTGACCACTAACAAGACACTTATGGGCTCATTTAATGATTTTTTGTAACTGCCTGAAAAGTTGTTTGTAATATAACATTAATTTTTTTTTAATAAATTTTTTTATTTAATTCATTCAAACTTTGTGGATTATTGGCATAAACACAGTCTTTAAGCAAACCCCAGTGATAAAAGTCAATAAGTGAACATGGAGATATGTCCCTTTATCGATTACTCAGCACTAAAATATTGTTTAACCTTTTACCGACGGTATGTTAAATTTCAGATTTTAAAAAACTTGTTATTTGCATTTCTATTTGCTGAAAATTTCAAAAATTTTGTGATGTTGATAGTTTTGGGAATTCCAAGTTGATGGAAAACCCTTACACCTTTACAGCCTAATTTAAAATTATATCCAATATGTGGGCGTTCACACAGCGGATGAATAATCAAATATTGAGAAATTCAGTTGATTTCATTGTTCTTTGCATTT
>JAUZNC010059439.1:6771-18389 GCA_034780395.1 Vannuccia rotundouncinata
AGATATAGCCGAATAATAAAGGAATAATCATAAACTGATACCAAATGTAAATACAATTATTAATTTAAAGTATGTAAATGAAAAGTTTAATGGGAACTTAAAAAATTTAGGATCTGTTGTTCAAAGTAGATTACCTTGTAATGTCTCTATCCCAGACTACTACTCACTGCTGATAGATATTTAAGTAATTTAATATGTTAATTATTTATCAGGTAATGAAAAAATACTCATTCAAAATCTTAATTGATTACTACAATTTTTTACCGAAAGATCAAAAGTTAACAAACAGAATAAATGATTCCACTTTTATTAATTTTTTTACTCTGCTATATTTATTACTCCGATAAACAGCTAAAATACAAAACTATAATATTGTCAAACATCGATAATGCGTATATGCACCAATGTAATTTTTTACAATTAAAATTAACCAACTATTTTTATGTTAAATCGTACTGATAATGCTTATATTATTAATCTTTTTATTTCCCAATTAAATAATATACAGTGTTTTACAATCAATAATGCATATGCCCTACATTTACATCGATAGATCTCCACGATTTTGTCTTGTTGAGTGGTCTATACTAGCGAAATTCACTGATTTGTTCGAAAATAACTATACATTATAGGTACATGTGCCTATGTTGTACTGATGACTATATATGTATATATATAGGCCTGTTTTATAGGTTTTGTCCGGTTTTAATTAATTCAAAAAACCTTTCTATGTTACTTATTCTATGTGTTCAAAACTTATTAAACAAGCTTATTATCATTACCAGACTACTTCTAGAAGTAAATAAATTCAATTGGATATATAATTAATAAAGTCATTTTAAAAAATAAAATAAGCTAAATATCGATTATTAGTATATATGCATCAATAATGCATACTTTTAAATGCCAGGGAGGTACGCATTAGCTGTGTTTGACTGTATATACATTTAATTCATTTAAATATGATTTGGCGACATTAATTTGAGTTTACTATATATTTATTTAAGATATAATCGACGTTTTCTACAAAATATAAGAACTATATTACAAGATAAAAAATAAGAAAATGTTTTTTAAATTTTTAAAAATCTATTCATATTCATTTTGCAAATAATTTTTGACATTTAAATTACACATTTTTTAGTTTTTAGCGAATTATGATTTATTTTCAATACAAAAATATCGAATATTTTGATCTTTATTTTTTTCAATGTTTGATTTACTTATTGAATTTATAAAAAGTTTTATATGAAAAGAACAAGTTGTATATGTATAACATATTATATTTTTAAAGAATCGTCATATTAACAAATAATTGAAAAGTGCCAGGTGGAGGAGTAGGAATGTTAAGCGGTGCTGATTGATGTTGACCTCATAGTTTATGACGTCATCCAGTCTTTCTGTCTCCCATCCTGCCAATCGAGTAAAGGATATGGACAGAGATCGAGAGGAGTGTATGTGTTTGGGGACAGAGGTGGGATGAGGGCAAGCGGAAGAAAATAAAGATGCAGAAATGAAAAGAGGGTCGTGATAAATGGATTATTACAAATAGATATGGGGAATATAAATAAAATATAATATGCTTCATAATATGGATAGAATATATAAGCAGGAAAAACTAAATAAAATCAAAAGAAATTTGGTTACGAAATAAGATAATATCGGCCTAGTTTCGTTGGTTCCGTTGTACAATACGATAATGTAGCGGCCTAAAATATGAATCGTGTAAATGTTACAGTTAGAAATTAAAGTTATGATTTCGCTAGAGGGATCAGATAGAAATTTCAGTATCGGAATTCTATTTACTCTGATATTCTAGACTGTGACCTCTCAGTTCATTATCGGAGGTGTATGTAGTTGGTTATGGTCCGTATTACACTTTTTGAATAACAATAATATCAGAGTCAATAATTGTACTAGTTAATAGTATAATATAAGTAATATAAGTAGTAATAACAATATTTTGTTTGTTGAATAAAATGCAACTGTTTCGTACACGTAGTGTATTTGGGTCGGAGTTGGGTTTCTTTAGAGAATCAATAGTATAGATTCATTCCTTCGCATTATTTACAAGTATGAAAAATCTCAATAAAAGACTAACTGGCGTTTCAAAAAAGGTAAAATTTAAATATTATAATAGATCATGATAATAATAACAAATGTTTGAAATAATGTGTGATAATAATGAAATTATTATCCTTATCATGAAACGTGCTCGTATGTTTACCAAGAGTACCAAAAAATCAAAGTTGCACTGTTTAGCAAAAAAGGAAGTTGGAATGGCTGGCTTTGAGTTAAGCAGAAAACAATAAATTATTCGATAAGGGTCAAAATTAATCCATTTGACTTCGGCAAAAACAGAAGCAGTACAAGTGTTAGTCCCTTAATTTCCTAGACCAGTAGTGGCCTAATTTTCTTACTTTACTATAGAATAGACTGGTTGTTAGTTAGTTGTTCATTTTAAGTTTAAATCTCTATTCTGGGTGGGTTAAGGGATAGTAAAAAAGTGATTGGTTTCATTTATTTTGGCGGGCTATGCTGTCTGTTTGTAGAAATACTACTGTCAAATAAAACGGGCTGGTGTATATGTGTAATTTAGAAATACTGGAGGATGAAGCTATGTAAGTAAGTCGATCAATATGCGCCTATATTTGGTTAAAGCAACAAGGGATCTAAAGACGTATAAAAAAATAATCTAAAATATCAATTGTTAGAATGAATGTAGTTGTAAGTGTGTTTTGGGCTGTGAGTTATTTGTGTTAATTGTATGGCTGTTATGTATGTGTAGGAAAGATTTCAAAAAAATCGATTTATCAAAAGGGTATGTATATATATTTATGAAGAAATATTAAAACAATCATAATGTTGGGACTGATTGCGAAAATAGATAATTTGTTGGAAAGAATGTAAGTAAATTCTATGAGTCTATATTTTAATTTATTTGTGATTTAGGCCTTATAGGAAAAATAATAACAGGACAAATGTGTTTTATATTATTATTGAACCTATTTTTTGATTAGTACGATTATTACAAGGATACTTTAAAATACCTTGTTCTCAGCTCAGCTATGGCATTCGGAGAAAAGAATTGACAACATTCGACAGTCTACATTGATATTTAAAAACGGTGTTGTTTGACATACGAAAATGCACTTGACTTCAATTTATTAAAAAATACAGAGACAGGTGACACAACGGTAGAACAATGATTTAATTAACATTTACGAAAACGACACTGTATTACCAGCCAATGAAAAACATAACAAGCACATTCTGTGCCCGCTGATTGTATTGTGAGAAAATCAGCGCACACGGTATATGACATGCACACGTACCATCAAAAAACATTGATTGCTTTTTGGGTAAAACAGAAAACCACACCAACACATTACGTTGCAGAAACAGTTGCTAATATAAACGAACATTAAGTGCAATTTAAAATAAAATAAATATGTATAGTAGATTACTACTCTAATATAGAAACAGTAGTATAGTAGAAGTCGGTGGATTTTATATAATTACGTTCATTCAAAGTGTCCTATAGACAGTATAAAATATATTTTTTGAATTAATAGTAAATGTATGACATATATAAAGCAAACAACATGCAGACATCGTATAGACATAACAATAAAGTACATAGTACAAAATAAATTATACGAAGTCTATGTGGTGTGCACAAAATGGAAATAAGTTAGACACGCACATTAAGACATAACTATAGTAATTATCATAACAATATTCCGAATGACCATGCAGAGGTAATGAGAATCGATTCAGAATATCGACTACTCTTAATTCTGAATTTTGATATTTAGAAGATACCTACGCTACAAAAGAAACCATTCTTAAAATTCTATCGCACTACTTACTTCTTTTGTGTTGAATAAATAGTTGCTAGTAGTATGCTATAAGTATGTTCATGTAGAGGTACATTTATAGAAAAGTGAATATGATATTGAACACCTGCTGTGATTGTTGACTAATTGTAATATATTGTGTTTGTATATAATATATAAAAAAAGGGGCATTATACTTGGATTTGATTTTGAATTCGTCACACTATCACAGCTCTTATAGTTTATTTCTCCAAATACAATAATAAATATATTCATTAAGGATAATGCCGGTGTAAGTATGTTGACTAGTGGGTTGAGTAGCCCAAATCATAATATGGGATAATAGGTCCAGAAAAGCCATTAAAAATCACAAAAAAATAGCAAGAAAGTAAGTAAATAAGAAGGAATGGTAAATTATATGATCAAGTCATGGAATGCAATGCAAAGGTATAAAGTTAGGGCCAACAGAAAATGTCCTCTTTTGAGAGAATTCTCTCGCATTAAGGAATAAGTAAAGAAAGGTACAATAATAAAACAAGAGAAAATGCCGGCTGGAATGTAATGGCTGCGTGCCAAAAAATAGTAAATATAGATAAAAGTGTATTCCTACATTCACTAGAAAATGTAGATTTTGGGAATATAAACGTTAACTGTCGCTGTAGCAAAGTAATAGTGTTGTTGTCGCTGTTTGATAGAATCAAACAGACTATCTATGGTTCATGAATAGAAGCATAAATTAATATATCTGCTTAAAATTGTCCTTTCCAATTAATATGTCATATAATTAATTTTGTATGTATTTTGTCGTTTTGATGGTTATATATGTATAAATATAATAATATGTTTGGAAACAATAAGCAAACCCGATTTTGATTGGTCAGAATAGTTAAAATGTATGTCATGAAATGCTGACTAATGAAGTCGGTCATGGATATAGTTTTATATCATAGAGTGGGCAGGGTAGATAGGTACTAATTAGTTTGTGAATCCATTCGAGCTTTCTTCACTCTTCCCCCTCCGTAAGGGTCACATCCGAATTCTGCAATGAAAAGAAGAGTTTTTGTGATTAGTAAATATAATTACATAACATTATTGAAAAATACATTCCTACAATATGCTTTGAGAGTTTAATAATTTATGAAAAATATTAACCGTAATTTTTTTATTATTATTAGTTAATAATTGCTTACCATTTTCCTGCAATTACTTAACATATAACTACTTTAAAGTTATTAAATTAAAATAAAAATTAGAAATAATTGAAATCTATAAAAAAATATTTTATCAAAATTTTATTTATTAAATTATGTCGATAAGATGAATTCGATAATTTCTAGCAATATATAAAAGAGCGTGCCTTTCGTATACAACACTATAATTTTGACACATATTTCACATTTCAACATCGGCTATGTGCATATATTGACCTACATTGTGACGATTAAAGAAAATAATATTGGTAATAATGAGTAGAATATATAAGTAGCATGACACGCATTGTAACAAATAAACAGTGGTTGACGGAGAATGCAACACATCTGATAGGTAGTAGTAATAATTCTAGGAGTAACAATCATTAACATTCAAGGTTAAAATTAGAGAGAGAAAGATAAAAATATAGACATAATTTGCGACAAAAATATAATAGTAGTATATAATAAGTAATAGGTAATACTATTAATACAGCTTGCTGAACTGTGAATGATCAAAACATCAATAATATAAAACAACGTTGACATTGAATTGAAAACTGATTGTAAAAGCGCCCTTAACCAACAATGTAAGCATTTATTCAATATTTGAATGCGTATGTGTGCTATAGTGCATATTCTACTTTTCAATATATCCAACCACAATTCTATATTTTTATTGAATAGTTTTAGAAGGAGAACTTCCATCACTCTAAACACTTTCTAAAAGTTCTAAAACGACTATAAGCGTTCATATCAGTAACTTATTTTAACTTTGGATCATGTAGGTTGATTATATAGAAAATAATTTTTAAATCCGATTAAGAATTTATATTTTATTATTATCGTCATGGATACAAT
Organism: Vannuccia rotundouncinata; assembly: GCA_034780395.1. NCBI lineage: Eukaryota > Metazoa > Platyhelminthes > Proseriata > Coelogynoporidae > Vannuccia > Vannuccia rotundouncinata. Next base: position 12,662 of record JAUZNC010059439.1, read on the forward strand.
TTTATAACACAAGGTAGAAATAATATTGAATTTGCTACTGTAAATTTCAAAAAATGAATCTTTATTTTGATAAAAGTCAATTTTGTGATTTTTTTGAAATAATCCTAAAAAATGAATAAATTTATATTAACAGAATAATGTGAACAGCAAAATACGGAGGCTGAAAAGAGCAGCATACATTGATGTTGAACTGGTGTGCATTTAACGCTTGTAAAACAGCATTCGACACAACAACAGCTAGAGAGGAGAGAGATCAGAGAAAGGATAATGATTTCAAAAACCAACATTGAGAGATGTCTAGTTAGGCATCAGGTTTTTGGAGACAATAAACCAAATAACCCATATTATTGAATATACGAACACACGCACACACATAGAGAATGCCTTGCACCGGACCATTGAGAATGGTATGTTGTAACATCAAAAGACGAAGGTGGTTAGGCTAACTGAGATGGGAGCTAGCTATCCCTATAGACTAGTTTCTTAGTTTCTCACTTAGTACAAACTTAAAAATTAGACTACGAAATTGTGTTGTGGTGTAACACAAACAATGATATAGTTTACTCAAGAAGCTCAAGAATATAAATTTAAAACAAATTATTGCTGACCTTTTTTCTATTTTGTTAGACTAGTTTAATTTAATTTTAGCTATATGAAGTGGATTTGAATTCTATGTATGCACTATCTTAATACTAATCTGATTCTACAAAATAACTAAGTAAATTTAAATATCGGAATTAATTTTAACAAACAAAAAGTTCACAATCAGAAATATTTTTTTTGTTAACTCAGCTATTATCTGCATCCCATCTCAGAGCTACAGAGCAAGTAATACAATTACTGACCACTAGTAGTGTGTATTAAGTAGTATAATAGTAATAATAACGAATAATTATAAAAGAATAAAAGAAAACTACACAGCAGTACACCATATTACATCAAAATGCATAGCCGATAGAGCTGCGATAAAAAACAAAGTACATTGGTACTGTGAGATATGAAGAAACAGAAATTAAAACAATCAGATAGACAGAGAATTTTAAAGAGATAGACGAAAAGTTAAAATCGGGACGTATAACATGAGACGCAAACGCACACCAACATTCATAACCAAAGCCCACACAGTGGAAGAGGATGAACTTTATTGTTAATTGTGTTTTTTATCTGAATTACCTTGGCAACCCACACTCGACTGCACTGTTACATCAAACAGATGTCAGGAACTCGAAGACAAGGCGCTTTGGAGGAGGACTTTAAGACAGTCGAAGAATAAGCAGGATGTGGAGAAAGGAGGAGATCATGTCAAGAAGTCGTGTGTTCGTGTGTGTGTATGTATGGATACTATGAATGCTCCTCTAGGAGCGATTTTGTCAATATTGCTGCCGCAGTTGAAAAAATTATTTTATTTAAAAACAGTTTCAAAATTTTATAATTTTAATGTTACAATGTGTTTGCAATTGTGCTTGCTTGCCTTTATGAAATGTATAAATGCTACTCTGGCAGATAAATTTCGCGTGTAAAACTCACTGTTAATAAATAATTGTACAAAATAAACAAAAAACAGAGTTGTGTGTTTCCTCATTTATAATATACGTTTACTCAGCAATCAATACAAAATGGCGCGGTTTTTAAAAATACAAAAGAGAAATGCGCGAAATGCTGTTCGACAGGTCAGTCAAACTTGTGAAATTCAATGATAAAGTTCGATTTTAGGGACTTTTTGTTATTTTTTATTACAAATATAGAATTAATTTCTAAAGAATAGTCATGTCAAGGGGATTTATTTATTTGTGTAATAGCACCAGAGAGATGAGAAGAATCTAGGGAAGAAGTGAAGTAAGAAGCGCGTGGGAAGATATCTGTTGACCACCTGGATTATCCATGTTAGCCATTATCCCCATTTAGCAGAGAATACGTTAGCGACAAAGTAGTAGAGAAAAAGAGAGAGTGGAGGAGAGGAGAGAAGATGAATCCAGATTAGAGTATGTTTGTAATGTATTATTTGAAATACGGTAATAATACTTCTAGCATATAATAGCTGTTTTAAAAAAGCAACTTTTTAAATAAATTTAATTGATTAAAATATTTCGACTAAATTTTATCCAGTCGAATTATTATAAAATATTGCTTTTTCAAATTAGCTCAGGTTCCTAACTATGTCCTAAATTATCCTACACCCACTAATAAATCTGACTGCCATTCAGTGAAAAACAAATAACTTGCAAAATACTCGTGTGACAAATACAAGTATAGCATAATAATAAATTGTGTAATTTTAAAAATAATAAAAATAAAACTACTTTTTTTTAGAAAAAGCTTATACTACTTGTTAGTAATTCATTCAGTAAAATAGTAAAAATAAATTTGTTGCTATAATTATACCTGTCACTTGAAATATATACAAACAAGTGAACGCAAATTATTTCTGTTGTGAACATAAATTAAATTCTGCAGTTTCAATGAAATGCTCATTTTTATTATTTTTCATTAAACATTAGTTTTAAGGAATGTTAAAAGTTAACTAATGCTGGCAGTTAGATTATAAATATACAAAACTTGAATCAACTCAATAAAAAATAAATATTTTGCATTGTGCTGGAAAATGAAATTTGAATACATATAATTTTACAAATACTGAATTTCAAATTTGTTCTAATAATTTATTTTTGAAACCACCTAAATTATTAAATAATGTAAATATTTTTCTATTTGTAAATATTTTTGAAAGATTCTGCTAATGGATGTTAAAATAATTTCGGGGAACTGAATTGATTCAAATTTTGTAGAACCACAAATTATGAAAATTCGATAATTTGTCTACCCCCCATAGAGCTACTAAGCTTACCTAGTACGGTTTAGTAGAATCACCTTTGGGGCGCTTCAGTTGAACCTTCAACCTCTTCATTCCAATCTGAAAGCCGTTCATTGCCTGTATGGCCGCCTGTGCGCTGGACGGATGATCGAAGCTCACAAATCCTGCAAATGAAGGTATCAAAATTAGTTCAGTAGAATAAAAACGGAATGTATTCCTCAATTTATTTTAAATCAATCTTAAAAGTTTTTTAGCAGATTATTTTGATCAGATTGAACTGGAATTGAACTCACCGAAACATTTGCTCTGGTTGGTGGCCCTGTCAACGTATACCTTTGCACTGATCACAGTTCCAAAGGGCATGAACATTTGAGCCAATTCTGGATCTCCAAACTCTTGTGGAAGGTGGTAGATGAAGAGATTGCAACCGTCTGGACCTGAAACAATAGTGAAGAAATTATGAAAAAGATAGCAATTCAAAAATTCATTGTTATGTTTAAAATACTACAAATCGTATTGATTATGGTGCTTAAATTTGTTGTTAGTACATGTCATGTCATGTCATGTCATGTCATATCATAGACATTATACTATAAGATTTATATAATATATTTACTATGTATTATATCAAAATATATGACGACAACCCACCAGTTAAAATGAAATCCTTGGTTCCTTCTTTCTGCTGGACGGGCATGGCCATAGCTTGATGAGTGAGATTATGAAACGGAGCGTATGCTGTTGGAGTTGGATAGGCTGAAAGTTGAACAAACCTAACTTATACATGTTTTCCAATTTAACCTAAACCTGATAAGGTTACTCCACTCACCAAGTCCATAATGCTGCATCCCCGAATACATCTGAGGAAGGGTATCAGCGCCCAGGGCTTGAGCTGTAAGCAGAGAATATAATTATGCACTATATACACAACAAAGCAACACTAAAGATTCACTATATTTTTATTTGATTTACTTATTATCTATAACATATAAATGGTCTGCTTTCGTGGCCAAATGGCATTCTTACCCGCTCCATTTAGATACTGGGTCGGCACACCACTCGCTGCATAAAGCGCTTCGGCGGTACTGTGGCCGGACGCAGCCTGAACACCAGCGGCAAGTAGAGCGGCACTGGTGGAGTTCTGGTGAAGTCCAACGTGGTTTGTATGCGACTGTATTCCACCGGCTGTAATAGAGGGAAGGAGCAGAACATATTTTATTTATTTAATATTTCGATTGATATAAATCGATTATTTAGAATAATTTGCATTTATTCAGCAATACTGTTGTCTCTCCATGTTATAACTATTCTTTTCTGTAGTGTTTTTATAATGGCTATATACTGTTGTTTCTCAGAATTATAACTATTCTTCAGTAGTGTGTACTCGTCTATATCCGTTGTCTCTCAGTTTTTTTTGCATTTGATGGATTTCTACTGGCGTTGTTACAATATAGAAAACCTTTACTAATATATCCGTCAATCGCAAAGTCATGAACAGAAATTCCGATTTAAAAAGATTTTAAAATATATTTTATTCAAATTTAAATTATTCAGCTTCAATATCAAAAAGCTTTGACAAAACGTTTATTTATTATCATCGAATTAAATGTTATATTTTGAAATGTGGACATAAAAGCAACTACATAAAAAATTAATTTAAACAGTAAAATGTAAATGTAAAGGGAAAATGTAAAAATATCGATTTGATAAAAATTTATAAAAATTCATAAGTGTTCATAAAATCCTAATCAAATGCTGATACCTGGCTATATTAGGCTCAATTCCAGAAATAAAAATATTTCAAACAAAGACAAAACCCAGCTTGCTTGGAGATGTTTTTTTCTATATCTGACAGCAAATGTATTTAATAACGTGAAGGGGAGGAATATGGGGCATATGTTGTATACCAATAACATGAACAATAGAGAAACATTTTTTTTTTAAATTCGAAGAATTTTTATTTTTTATTAGCTACATAATAAAATTTAACATTATAACATGTTTTATTGCAGAAATATTCTTGAAATATACATGTCTTCAATTCTGTCTCACTTCCATCAAAGCATCCTTACAAATAAGACATACATGGGATAGAAAAACTCTGGCGCACCTACGCATTTTATTTAAATAAATATTTTTCACTCCAAAAAGAATATTAATAGACTATATCCGTTGAAATCGAAAGCATAGAAAAAGCAGTTAAGTATTTGGGAATATCTCTCAGCTAAGAGATGCAGTGAGCAGCTTCAACAAAAAGCGTTGCCAGGGAACTGCTAACAACAGGAAATATATTTCATATCTCATTGAGACGAATGAAGCTTCCCCTCTCCTCTATGTGTATTCCCACTCTGTCAAATCCTTTCAGTAGCATCTTCATCAAGTTAAAAACTGGCGATATCTCCCCTAGTTCACCCTTTCTCTTTGTCTTCTTCAACATTCGACCTATACAGTGATCCCCTTTCATCCAACGAGTTTAGAAGTTTATCCCGATTTAGTTCGTCAAGAAAACTCCCTTCCTGCTTCATCGATTTTACTCTTTTAGAAGAATCCAGCCACAATATGGCTTCCCTTTTAATAAATTATTTCAGTTCCTTTCTCTGTATTTCTCTACGTCGACCTATTTTAACCCCCTCCCACCCCCCTAACTCCACACTAACTCCCGCGAACGCCAGCTTCGCCGACAATTTCCTTCCATTTCGCATGGCACATAATTAAAAGCTCGCCACCCACCCTACCGCCCTCCCCCCAAACTATAACACCTATTTAAAACACGCTGTGACATCAACCAGAACGAAGAAAATTATAATTATCAACTCACAACTGTATATAAGAGAAAGTCTTTCAACGCATAATGTTGTGTGCAATTTCTATTAGAGGTTTAGCGCAGATCTCGATATAGAAAAAGAAACTTTAGGA
>JAUZNC010059439.1:19879-61149 GCA_034780395.1 Vannuccia rotundouncinata
TATAGGTTCAAAAAATTAGTCACCCGTTTCTCTTAGTTTCCGAAATTCAGGCTAATTCCTAAATTCAGACGTTAATTCAATAAAGAAATTTATTTCAGGTTAATATGGATATATATATAATTAAGATGCTTGAACGATTTTGTGATATAAATTCCACTTAGTGGAGGTGATTGGAGATTTATGTTATACAAACAGCAATAACGAGTGTAACATTATTAAACAGTTCTTAAAACCTTCTTTATAGTGTTTGTTGTCTTTATAGAATCGTATTAAACCTCGAATAAAGACACATTTACTAACAATATTAAACAAAAAAAATCAAATTTGCTTTAATACACATTATATGTAATGCTTCATATTTAACAATAAAAAGTAAATTTGATTCAAAAAAGGATGTGCAGGGGATATTAACATTAAAAAATTCGTTAATTGTTTTTCAAATAGTTGTTTAGCTTATTCAAAAGTCCTCTTCAGACACAACCCCGTACTCACCGCTGCATAACTGGGGGCCGCTGCTGGTGCAGGCGCGTGTCCGAAGTGCCCTAATTGGGAGAGAGATAGTGCAGGATTGATGATGCCTAGCGGGGTAATCATTTGCTGCATCTTCCTCGTCTGTCGTTCCTTGTCGGTGTCGGCGAACTTGACGACCACACTGGATGAAGCTCCCTGAAAGACACATCCACGTTGATTATGGATTATTTCAAATCATGTTATGGTTACTATTTGTAAAAGATTGAAAAATAGTAACTCACATAAGTTGAATTTTTTTTATTAGGACGAATTAATTATTAGAATTGTCGAAGGCTTTTGAGAATGAAAAACTCTGAACTCATTAAATATTTGTAAGATGCAATTTTATTGCTTATACATAATCAAAAGCATATATTATTCTATTTACAATCATTATATCAATTTGTATTTAATTCAATGTGCAAAATAAAACATTGTGGTACCGCACAAAAACTACAAAACTTAAAAATTTAATATTTGAATTTGAATTTGATATTTTACATATTTGTATATCGTATCATTTTTGAATAAAAATATAATATCTATCCCATTTTGCAATCATTCTACTCTATGTATTTACACTTGCTTGAATTGTTTGTTGTTTATAAATTATGACTTTAAAATATGTTAATGAATTTTATTATCGATTTTTTGATGTTGTCATCATCAAAAGCATTATTGGTATTATATCCATACAATTAATTAAACAATATGAAACAATGTTATCAGATTGCTTTCAATAAGAGGGCTGCACTAACAATAAATATTTTATTAGAAGTATTTCGTAACTTACTATCACTGTCTGTCAAATAATAGCCAGCAATGAATAAAAAAATATGGGGATGAAACCCAGGCAAACAAAGGATTGTTCTCTTTCATAATAAGGGAATATTAACAGGGTCAAAATTTGTGTACAATCCCTGAAACCACAAGAGGCTAAATTCAGTGAATGGATGAATAGGAATCGCTAAAACACAAGCTTATTTGTCGATAAAATTACATGTTTTATAATAGACAGTTCAACAGATACGTGCAACCAATCTATAATTAATTAATAATTTACAACAAGTTGATTTACCACGTGCTGCTGGGAACCAACTTATTTCAATAATTCTCACCTGCATGGTCTGACTTCCATGGATGTTGTTGATGGCGGCCTGAGCCTCCGAGTGTGTAGCATACTTTACAAATGCGCAACCTAGTTGGAGGAGAAAGGAACAGATGTCACCGAATGAAAAAAGAAAATTACATAATCATTGAAGTTTATCTATAAATTATCTTGAACTTTATTTCGTTCCGCAATTCGAAACAGCATGCTGGGCTAGGCCAAGTTTCATCTACCGTAATTATTATATACAGCTAGTGATGTTGGGGTGACCTCCTTACCTTTGCTATTTCCATTCTGATCTCTGAGCACCGTACACTCCTCGATGGTTCCAAAGGGCTCGAAGAGACGTCTTATTTCATCCTCTGTTTGTTGCTTACTCAGCATACCAACAAATAGCTTTCGATCTTCAGCTGAAGGAAATTTGAACAAGAAGAGACATATTATTATAATCGAAACTTTTTTGTTACTCATTTATTAGTTTAACTCTGATCTATTAAATAGTTCTTTACGAAACGAACAAAACTTTTCGACAGTCACAATGTCAATGAGTAGAAAGATCTATTTCAGATCTGAGCGGTTATCTATGAGCAGTAGCCCGATCTCATTGAAATATTTGAAACTTTCCCCAATTTATATTCATTACGGGCCTTGTGAATAATTCTAGTCAGCTACTAAATACATAGACTCCAAATTAACAACATGATCGTGTAAGATTGAACTCAGTAAATGTCGGAATGAAAATCAATTGGAATCAATTGAGCCAAAATAAATCTAATTAGTTTTGTACAATTTGGGGGATATAAATAAGAATAAAAAAGGTTTAAGAAATCATTTCAGCGAATATTAATTGTGTACAATCAATGTCTAATATTTAGACCGTATTTATATATTTTATACTCCGTGCAGATATTGTTTTATTCTACGTGAATTTAAAATAAAGTCTAAATGTTATGGATCTCTACATATATTCTATCGATTTTTCGTTGATTTTGCTTCCGACGTAAGGTTTCACTAAAATCTAGACATACCACCCAAAGTGTCAATGAATCGAAGTTATAGTATATACTTGAAGCTTGTGGTTATGCCGACAACTGAGCTATATCGAACTTATGAGAAAATATTGAGCGAAATGGATTGATCAAATTATATAAGAAGGAGTGTGTATATAGGGTGGTTAACGATTTCTGGTTATTTAGTGTATACAAATTATGTTTAATTCCCTTAAGAATGTATCTGTTTATTTGCGCTGAAAAATCCATCTATAACATAAAGTTGATCACATTTTTTATTTAATTTTAGTTTGTTGATTTTTTGTAGTTATTTTTTAATATATTTTTTCAAAAGAATCAATATTAGAATCATTATAACAATCAATAACATAAGTTACGATGTTTTTTTATTTTATTTTTATAAATTGATTCACCTAACCATGCGACATCTATATCTCTTATCTAAAATACAATCTGCCTCTATATATTCCTTCTTTTCCATATAAAGGATGCCGTTTACCTCGTCAATAATACAACCATAAAGCGCGATAAGAGGAAAACAAGAACGAATTCAAACACGGTAATATCGGGGGAATAAAATTAAGATTTAATTGATCATTGATCAATATCATGTCAAATAATTTAAACGAAATATTGAGGAATTGGAAGTTAAAATAATAAATTTATTGATTAGAAATGCTGGTATAGAGTCAATCAAAATACCTTTCAATCAATCAGATAAAAATTTAATTTAAATAATTTATTCATTAGATTTCTGACGAGCGGATTCAGCATTTAAAAGATTTTAATGGAATTCATTTAATCTTTTTCTGTTTTATATGGACCTATGCAGACCAAGCAAGTTCAACATTACTCAGAAAACAATATGTTCATGTTGTGATCAATATAATTTAACAAGTAAATTGATATTGTTATCTAATTATGTACTTTTTGTTAGTCTAATAATATTTTTTTTAAAACATTTGAACAACATTTTCTAATTAAAATAAACAATTACTGTTTCAGGGGAAGCTTTGCTGCTAACAAAGGAAAAAGACAAAAACAAATTGAGACAACAATAATTTGTTAGCATAAATACGAATTTTAAAATCAATTTAATTCTTAAATTATTTATGCAATAAAATCTTTGGACAGATCTTTCTACGCTCAGCAGAAGAAAGGCGCTTACCCGACTGAGAGTTACAATTTGGAGAGACAGATTTTGTTTTCTCAACGCTGGGTGTCTGGGTTGGAGTTGTGGTTCCATTGACGCTGGGTGTAACAGATAACTTTGGCTGATTTTCAATCATGTTGGCGCTCCAAAATGATATTTAGTTGAAATCTTCCGAGTATAAGTATTTGTGTTTTCTCAAAATTACAGCGCGTAGTTTTCTTCAGTATTATTTAATAGCTGGAATGGGTGTCAGTGGCTGCCCCTGTTTTGATTTAATAGTGTTACAGTTTGTTATACAACACTTAAAAATGAAAGTTTGTAGATTTATATAATTCGACAGGCAGAAATAAAACAGCGATGTTGTTGAATGTTGGCCTGGGGTCAGTGAATAAAACAAAGTAAAAAGCACGACAGCTAAAATAAAACAGCGATGGAGAGTGGGGAACAGATATTTTAAGTTAATACTGCAAAAGGAAAACGATACCACACAGTAATATTATGTAAACACACGTACTGAAAAATGATTAAGGAAAATAATAACGGACGGGACACAAGGAGGGAAGCCGTCACCAAAATACACACACAACAATTACAACAGAAGAATGAATCTCTAATGCCAGAGAAGCTCTCTGCGTTCGCAAGGAGTAGTCCGAAGTTGCACCCCTCTCAATTTTCCCCTTCTTTCTCTCTTCCCCTATTAGAGTTCTCTCTATGCTCCCCCCTCCCCCTTCTCCTCTCGTAAAGATGGAGTCTGTACACAATACTAGCGCTGAACGAAGGACGTTGGGCAACAAGAAGCAAGCGATGGGGGTGACTCTTCCCTCTTTGGTTGGCTGGGGAATATCGCGGATCAATATTTCGGGAAGGAAGAGAACAGAGCAGAACAGGGAAATGAGTTGCATTGTGCTAGCAGCCGACGAAAATCTCTCTCTCTCTCTCTCTTTCTGCTTCAATCTTTGAGACAAGCACGTGCAATGATTAATCGATCGGTTCTCTCTATCTTTCTTCCTCTTTTTGTTGTATGAGTTTCGCTCTTTCTGCTGACTTTATGGGACTGCAAGTTCAACGTCCTCCCCTTTGCCTCATGTCTCGTCTCGGGCTCCCTTACCCACCCCCTCCCCCTCCATCCCACCCTACCCCACCACACCACACCCCAACACACCACACCACACAAACACTATCACTGTCTCATTCCCAGTCTCCTAGACTTAAACGGGTCCCATATGTTGACAATGATGACTGATTCCTCCATGCATCCATTCTCTGCCACAGCCACAGACTCTGCTGTTGGCGGCGTGTTGGCATAATGGCTTCTTTGTATTTGGACACGTAAACACAGAAGTGCCTCCCCGCCATATTATTCTCCTGCAATATGGGTCCCAACTTTGCCCGGAGTTTGATTATGATAGTGACTGTGCTGTGCTTCCCGGCACAGTCGCTTTCCTTTCCGTTCAGCAATCTCGCATCTTTCGTAACCTATATGCTGGGTTCTGTCGACATATACTCTATTCTATTAAAACGATAACATGAATATGCGCATTAGAGCTTTGTATAAGGAGTTTTGGTTTGCTGAGTCTCCACTGCGTTGTAACCAGTTTGTGCGGGGAAACAATCCTCGGCGGAGTCACAGAGTCCAACTTTTTTCTTATTTTAAAAATGCTTCATTTTATTCCATATTTTTAGAGATCAGATGAAACTATTTCGCCACTGGTTCAACTGTATTTTTAGTGTTAAACAACTGGACGACTGTTTGGCTTCGCATCGTTTTATGTATATATGGAAGTAATGAGTTAGACAAATTTGGTGGCTATATTAAATTATCTCATACACATACACTCGTCATTCTATAACTCTCCCTGTAACAAGAAACTTTTCCACAACTAGAGATACCCAAATATACCGTTATCAAAATTTCCCCAAAAAATTGCATTGTGAATGAAATGAAACAAAAAAGATATTATCACATTTTCACGAAAAAAATTATCATCTTAAATTAACATATTTTTATTATTTTAAGTTAGACATTTATATTTAAACCTATTTTCAATAGATAAAGTTATGAAAAATCCACAATTAGGGAAATATTAAGTGTATATAACAGTATAAAGGTTAAAATCTTTTAATAAAATCTTTATAAAATATATTTGATTTTTTTCCTAATAAAACTGTGTTTGTTTATAAAAATCTTTATAAATCTATAATTATAGGGTGTATTGCATTTGTTATATTCTATTTTAATTACAAAATACTCATCCCATTTGAATAAAGATAAAAAAATTAGAAATTACAACTTTTTTTCTTTGAATTTTCTACATCAAAAGAACATAAGCAAATCTTTTAGCCTGAATTAATGAAGTCGATCCTGGATCGGAGACGAACATAACAACTCATACCTACCTCGATATTTATTCTTACACTAACTATATGCCTCTGAAGACAGAATTTGTATAAACTAAATATCCTATATATACAGCTCCTCAGTTCAGTGTATTAAAGACTGGCTTATGGGCGTTACTCTCATATATATAGAGAGAAGCCGTTTATAAATCTCCTGCTAACATATTTTACTATTATAGAGACGTTCTAAATTACATTTATTTGGAGAAAAGATGCAACGAATGGAGGGGTATCCAAACTCGATTTATTTCGCAGATTTTTTCATCTTCTGCTCCATCATTTGAAGATAGAGGGTGAAGATTTATAAAGCTTTGTCTTCGCTCCAAACATTAATGGAATTTTCATTCAGTTGTTAGTGTATTACAGATATAGGTACCTAACCCTTTTTCTTGAATAAAAACCAGTAAGCTCATAGCTTTTTGGAATGTTAACATATTAGAATACAACTTTTGTCAACTTTTATAGACGCTCTGTTTTAGTTAATTTAAAAGAAACATCTTTGTTGCTAGCGTATACTAATTAACTGCTAACTGCATTTATGGTTAGACAGATATAGAGTTCTTTTTATTTATAAATGCCTTTATAACAAGAAATTAGAGACATAACTCTCATATGAATAGCAAATACTTTTTTATTTTAAATTTTAAACATAATTTTCATTTTAAAATTATAATGGATCATAATTAGCCTAACACCATTAACTACATCCTGTCCTGAAGTTTTGGTTGATAATTATTTCAATTCGGCTTCAATGTTGACGGATTGCTATATGATTATTTTATATTTTAAGCCATAGATATTGTAGCTTTTTTCAAAAAGGCCAATTGAATTAACTGAAACGTTCGTTTTGATTTTCAATCACCAAAATGCGGTTCAAAAGGGATGAATTAAGACGGTAGAGGTAAGAAACTTTTTGAAAGTGTTTTTTTACGTGCATTGGTTCGGAATTATTGTTGCACAATATACATAGGTATGAAGACAACCTTAAAAAGTTAGTCATTATTACTAACAATTTTGTTCATCAACAATAATAAAATAAATAATTGTTGCAGTCATAATTTCTTCTCTCTTCCCTGCACTCAGCTATTGTGAATATCTTTGGTGGAAGTCAACAATACAGAAAAATAATAATAATGACAAGGCAGGAAGAAACTTTGGTGTGTTTCCAAGGTAACTACTCTAGTCGTATTCTTGCAGTGTCTTCTATTGACACACGCAACAACGAGAACTGCTACTTCTAAAGAAATAACTAATTCTATATTTTTGATAAACTGAAGAAATTGTCCTTTTTCACGAAATTATATCCCAACAATCTGTAAGAACAGAAAACACACACAGACATCCCCCATTATTAACTTCTAACTTTCTATAGAGGCATACATATATTCTTATCCCTGCTTCCCTCACATTGCATAAAAGTTACTTATGTTCGTCGTCCACCCCCCCCCCCTTCTCCCCTTCTACCTTGTCTCTTCATCGATTTTACCTGGTCGTGTCCCGTCTCATTTAGTTTCACATAATGAATCTGGTGAAGTAAAAAGTAGGCTAATTGCAGACTGTCTATATGGCTTGCTCACGGTGAGAAAACGGAGGCAAATTAACTATATAGGAGGTTGAATACAATATATAGAGGCGAAAGCAGCCCTTGTATCAAATAAGAATGCTATATTGAAAAGACAAGAACAGTATATTTTTGCCATCAGTGACTCAGTTATAAGCATAATTCATTTTTTCTTCTTTTTGTTTGTTATAACTCGCAGGCCGAGGTGTTTGTCAAATTGTTTTTCAGTCATATGCAGTCCATCAGGGAACTTATCATATTCAGGGTTTCTGCTGCCTCGTCAATCTTTCAAATAATAGTTTAGTCATTATTGCTTCTATTTATAATGTTGTGTATGCCAAGTTTAATTTGTTTTTCTTTCATCGAATTTATTATTTCATTAAAAGGTGTAAAATTTTGAAATCAAATATTTGTGCAGTATGAAAATTTTGATTTAAATTATTTTACTTCAAATAATATATTATAGAATATTTAATCTACCATACCTACACTCCAATTTAATTACAACAAATATAATTTAAACGTACATTTTTCTATTTCATTGATTATTTTTATTAAAACGCCTGTTAAATAACCTTTTTTCAAACTGCACTCAAACTGACTTTCTCTTATTTATATTTGAAAAAAACTTACAATGCTACAATCATGAAAAATTACCTGTTTGGCATTTGTTTGATCTGTTTACAAATTACTTAGTGTGGGCTTAGGTACTAAATTTACAAATTTAATTGTAGAATTTGATAAACTTAGCAAATACTAAATATTGTATTATTATGTTCACGTTGTTTTTTGCTGAGGGTATTGCTAATTAAAAATTGAAGTCTTAATTAAAATTATAAAAGATGTAAAAATGTAAATGTTTTCAAAGGATTGAGTATTAATTTGTTTAGTTTTTCCGTTCAGACAGAAACAATGTTGCAAAAAATGAACAAGGACTTCTAAATAGTAACACCATTTACTCTTTAGTGTTACTAATTGGTGTTACTATTTAGAAGTCCTTGAAATGGATGTATTTTAAGAGCAGATTAATTGAAGACAATTTTTTATAAAATACAATTATTTATTAATTATTGTTTTTAACATCACCAGTCGACTTCTAGTTATTAATAAATTTATATAAATAAAATATTGTATTGTCAGAGGGTCACAATTTTACTTTTTAATTATAAATTAAATATGTTTATCATTTAAGACAATATGCATACATTTAGAATGGTTATAAGTATATTTAATTAATACTTTTAATTTTCCTTTTTCTTGAAAAGAATTTTGCGAAATAAAATAATTGTTTTGAATAATAAAATAATTTTAAGTTTAAGTAAAAATTGTATTTTTAAATTATAATTTAAAATAAATGATTTTCAGAATAAAAAGGTAAGAGAAGCGTCATTGAAATATAAAAATGTTAAACAGAGTGTTATATATTTGTGCTGCAAACAAAAAGATTTAAGATTAAAGATTTTTTTAATTGAACATGACTAATTTAACTTTTTTTAATGAAATGGATTTCACTGATAAGCTATCGTTTTAATTACCTGTTTTACTTTCGCTGTCAGCTGGTTTAACTTGCATTGGTCTGTTCATCTGAAAATAAAGCAAATTATTTTATACTACTTTTTAAAGTAGGTTTACGACATTATATAATAATATTTTACCAAATAATATGAAATAATTTTAATAAACGTATAGTAATATAATATCATGGATGACTCTCTATCGGTTTATGCATAATATATAATAACATTTATTATACATATTAATTTTAATATTGAAATGTCACAGAGGTGTATTATCTAAAATGACTTTTTTTTAATTATCTAAATCTAAAATTAAATTTTTATTCCCATCGTTTTATATATTTCAATAACTTCAGTAATAACTTCAATAACTTCAATAATATTTCAATAACTTTTAATTTAAATAATTGTGCTAGCCTAGATATTCATTCAGTTAAATCATTTATGACTTTACAATATATATATAACTTTATACAATTTTATAGCATAAATTTTTTTTTATTATTAGATTGCTTTTTGATTCATCTATTTATTAAATAAATTATTATAGTGAAATAGTTATTGTAAAATTTAATAAAATATTATTAAAGTATAATGCCATCTATTGATTTGTAAAAAGTTTTTACTCTATATTACTAATTGCCTTTGAATTGTTTGAAACAATAAAACAATTTATAAAAGAGGATTTTATTTTATATTATTATTCGTACACTACTCATTAGAGATTTAAGTAGTCAAACATATAATTGCAATATATTTATTATTTTCCTATCTATTGTTTAATCAATCTATCGTTGTTGATTTAATAAACAAGGAGAGAAATTCCGTCTAAAGAGACTCATTTTCTGAGCAAATTTATAATAAATTGTAAAATAACTAACAGACGGTAACAGTACCTTAATATTACTTAAATAAAAAAAAAACTTAAAAGTTTCAATATTTTGATAATTGAAAGAAATATTTAATATTATTTTAAAGTAAAGCTGGATATTGTATGAATACAAATATCGATTTTCTGTTTTTCAAAAGTCTTCATAACAAAATAAAGCAATCATTGTTTGATTTAATTATCTTCAAATCAGGGCAACACTAACTGCATTAATTAATTTATTATTTCATTTAAGGCTATTGAAGAATAATTAAAACAGTTTTATGTCAATTTAATTTTAATTAGTTCGCTTATTTGTAATTCGACCTTATTATTTAATATGTTGTTGCGAAAGAATATTGACTAAATAAATCTATAGCTAAATATATGAAACAAATATTTCAAAGAGTTCGTTTGCTTAAGACCGAATAATGAAAATAATTTTAGAACAGTTTTTGTGTCTTTCCTTCATTTATTCCTTTTGAAACAAAACAATTTTATACTCAAACGTTTTTTCCAAATGCTGCAAAATCTTGTTATATACAGTCGAAAAAGAAATGAAACACGATATATTTTATACAGATGGCTGATTTTAAGAAGTTCTGCAAATTGTAATTATTAATTGGAGAAATATTAAAAGCAGTATTAAACTAAAGAAACCAGCAAATGCCGTATTCACTGGATTTAAAGCATCCACTTTGGGATATAAGAAAATCTATTTTTCTAATCAACTTGGAAACTAGAGCAGATTTTTAATTTGTTTTTATAATATTTTTAAACATTTTCTCATGAAACAATTATCAAACATGTTTTAAAAGATGCAAAAAAATGTAATAAAAATTCAAATAAATAATGACCTTTTAATTTAATTATTTTAAAACCAATTTTCCAAAATTCTAAACATATGTATAATTTGGATAGCTGGCTTTTGGAGTTGTATCTGTATCCGTTTATTATTCAATGATTAAATCCGAATAGTTTAAAATATAACAATAAAGAAATATAAAATCAAATCAAAGTTATTTAAGAATTGCTTGAGAATTAAACTGAATAAAATTTTCCAAAAATTACCTCTTTCTTTCGGTTCAAATTCTGGGAAAATTAATCAGTTAAATTATGCAGTTTATTAAACAAACTTAATTTTGTTGGCGAGGATATTGCAAAAATTGTGTTATAATATTTATTGGGGAAAAATTATCCAATTATTTCAGTCATTGACACATCCTGACGGAGCTTAAATATGTCTTTGAAATGTAATGGTTTTAGAAAATATAGATTATAATAATTTAAGAACAACAATCACAACATATAATGACAAGTAGTCATAATCAGCTAATCTTTGTTCGTCATCTTTTACCCCTATTGTTTTTATCCACTATTAACTATTGCTAATATATTCATGAAATCTTTCGAAAAACAGAGGTTTCCTAAAAAATATATTTCAAAGCTTTACAGATAAAATCGTCACGCTGCATAATATATTATATATAAAGACTGAGAAATAAGTCAATCTTCAAAAGCAAGGTGTTTCAATATCAGTCAGAAAATAAAGAAACAATGTTTAATCAATATTTCTGTTTAAAGTAAATAGACTCGGTAATGTAACATATTTATTCCTATTGAAACTCAGTTATCATCTTCTAATGTTTATCAAGCTTCACAAATTCAGTCGTTCGAATATTTATAGTGTATAAATAAAAACACTAAATTAATTTTACTTATAGTTATCATATCTGTCGAATATTTCTTATGTAAAATAAAAAGAAAATTTTTCACTTTCGCCACAAAAACCTCGCCTGTCTGCTTGATAATGAAGTTAATAAACAGAATTTGTACTTCCGCTAAGCCCACAAAGTGACGTAGCTAGGACCCCCTTCAAACCTGACAGTCATAATTAGCCTAATTGAGGCAAGATGCTATCGTAAATAAATCGCTCTAAATCAACGTAATGGATTTAGATATACGGCAGGACCACTCTGGCTAAAAATCGATAATCTATATCAATTTTACGACTAGTAGATATTAATAATAAAATATAGCCGTCGAATGTTTCAAGATTTCGCTTATTATTTTAAACATTCCCATAAAGAAAAGGGGTCTATATATGGAAAAAATTGAACAAGCAAACTAGAAACATTGTAAAGGCTTCAAAATAATTGAATAAGAGGCTGCGAATTGGAACGAAATAAATTGAAATTAGCTAAATTAATATCACGGTGTACGAAATAAATTTTTTTCTCGTAAAGCTTCACATATAGAGCAACTGTTATTTTTCTTTAAAAATATTTCAAGGCAGGACAGCCGTTCTATTAGCTAGCTTGATGTTGAAATAAACAAGGATATTATTCCAAAACTTTGAATACCGTATAATATAGAATTAGCCTTTTTGTTGATATTTTGAATGTTTACATACTCTAAAAAAAGGTGAAATATCAAATGGGTTCATGGGTTCGGATTAAATTTAGATTTTTATCAATTTATCTAATTGTTTGAAAATTAACAATTATTAAAATATCATCCTGGATACTAACTATATAAAATCACATTCAGAGTCCTTTAGCTAATTGATTTATATCATATAGGTTTAATTTTATTTTGTGGCAAACAAATATTCTTGAAGGACAAAGAAATCATCTATATTATAGGGTGATTTATTATTAAATTAATCGATGTTCTTTTTTGACGTCATTATTGTGATAACAGTTTTGTATCCACGAAATATCCCTTCGAAACGGTCGTGGTTATATACCTAGTTGCTAAACTTATTTTTACTTAATATAATTAATATTTACTAATTAATTTAGTTTATTTAATCATTGATAATTATTGTGAACAAAGATATAAAAATAAGATAAATGAAAATTTAATCTTTGATATATATTTTATAATTCAATAAATTTAAAAGTTTTTCTTCTACTAATTTTTTATACTAATATATAATATAGAATCAAAAAAAATCTTTATTCTTCCTAGCAGATTTTCAATCTGATATGATCTTCTATATTTTAACTCTATACTCCATGCGGACAACAAGTATACCTGCTTCGTGACTCTTATAGTAAGAAACTTATCAGACGATAATTGAATGCAAGCTCCCAGCATTGTCTTCAAGATTTCAAGGGGACTTCATGGTTACCACTTCGATAATCTTAACCTCAAACAGACAATAAAAAACCACTTTTATCTCGCTGCAAACAGAAGAAGTACCTGTACTCCGTTCGAGACAGTTCGAACATAGCCAACCGAGACAGACCGGAATGATGACGTCATGTTGTTAGAGAGACTGCCTTGTGTTGTAAGATTATCAGAAGATGTGTTCCCATAGATATAATGAAGGTTTTGATACTGGGAGAAGAAGGCTGTAGGAATAATTAATTGTCGCTGATTATTTTTTATAAAACGCTGGAAGCAATTATGATGGAAACATTCACTAGTCGACTTTCTTATATTTTTCAATTTGAAAAATAAGAGCAATGAAACTCGGTGCTGTATTCGTTTTAATAATTATATTTAATAAGGAAAATTTAGTTATTTTTGAAATCAGAAAATAATTTTTTGAAAAATATGTTTAATTTTGTAAACTTGAACATGCATATTTTTTGGATTTTTGTCGCTTTAAAAAATAGAAATAATTAATATATTTTATGATGTATCGATTGGAAATTTCCATATGACACTTGTAAGTTAATTGTTTTGATTTATAATTTGATTTAAAAAAAATTATAGCATAACTAATTTCTCAGATGCAATTATGACACAGTTTAGTAAGGCAGCCCAACATATTGTTCTACAAAGTATATTTGATCAATTTTTAATCTGATTTATAATTGATTTTTTGATAATTCTTAAATATTCCTTTGTGATAAATTATTTTTCCCATTTTACAAAAATATTTGAACAACAAAGAAATACATTTATTGATAAATACTTCCTCTAATCACATTAATATAATTTTTCATTTAACAAATTTAATTAAAATTTTTCTTTATACAAAAAATCGTGAAAACTGATTCTTATTTATTTTTTTGCAGATATGTATTGCGATATATAGGCATAAAACTATACTAATCCAGTTCTTTATAATAAAGCATTTTTCCAAGGTACATACTCAGATATCTTCCATCAAAGTTAACTTGTCTAAAATATAACATATCAGTTTTTTTCTACATTGTCTCATGTTTTCAATAATTCCACATATGAGTATAATATATGAAAGTGAATTGTTGTGTACAGTTCAGGCTCAATATTTGTACAGGTTATATCTCATGCTTTCTTCAAACCTTCTAGGCAAAGATGGAGATATGGCGATATTTCTATAGCTCTCTTGCCCCATATCCGGTTTCAGTTTCAGTTATACGAAGACAAACAAAACCCAACCTTCTACTTTATATAGTAATTCTAATATCATCGGCAAATCAGAGCCAAATGATGGCTTTGATGAGGAGAGATTTTTGCTTAATTACAATAATTATCCCACAGAATAAAAAAATACATGGAAGATGGAAAATTGCATGCGTTTTACTAGATTAATAATATATGTAAAGAATTTTGATCTTATTTTTATAAATTAAAAAAATTTCCTATGTAATAAAGAAAGAAATTTGTTTAAATATTCCATATTCGTAATCTTGAATATGTGTTTTACATAGATATAAAATATTTCTATAAATATGGTTTATATTGCATTTGGTAAATAAATACATAAACGTAAATTATTTTAGCTATATTCACAGAGAAAAAAAATTGTGTTTTAAACAAGAATTTTACATTTAGAGAATTAGGGAACACAATTCTACAATCAGTTTAATATTGTACGAACACCCCCATATTTGAATGAACTGAACATTCAAATACAATTTTTAGTATGGAAAATTTCAGTATATATGTTACAGATCGCAATTATACTAAGATAAATAAATTATTTATTTTAAAATTTTGCATAAAAATAATAACGTAACTTATCTTATCTTATAAAATTAAGAAACAGCGAGAAAACATCAGTTTTACTATTTATTAAATCCTCTAATTTTATACTTTTTCCACGAAATATAATAATTTCTGTTTTAATTAATAAAACTAAATGTGATGAGTGTTGATAATAAATTTTGTGTTAACTTATTACGTCATCAATCAATAAGGTAAGAATATATATATACCGAATTCCCTAATCAATTGAGAAATCGTTAAGTCTGATACGAAAACCTTAGCTATTTATTCCTGTTCTTTTCTATTGTGACATAATTAAATTATGCATAGTAATAATAATTTATCCATCTTTTATTTTTAGATTTATATAGGATTGCTATAAAGTGTTGAACGACAAATCAGTTTAGCACAATTTTAAATGCGATTTGGATGTTTCCAAATTGCTTTTTCAACTATAAATTATATTATTTTCATTGTTGATTTGCATAAATCCAGAAATAAATATTTAATTTCCTCTCAAATTTCATGAATAGAGAATCTTTTAATATATCAGAATAGTTGTTTCATATTAACTGAAATTCAAGCTTTGTTGTGCATATACAGTCTGATACTTAGTCATTTTAGGGGTGTTTCTTCAACTTGAACAATAATCTTGATTGACTATATATAGTAAGTATAATAATCACACATATAAATTAATTCGCATTGTAGCTAGGTAAGTAATGTTATGCTTCCTGTAGAAAATGTATTTGTTTTTGTAGCATTTGGCTAAAGGAGAGGTAAAAAACTCTAGCGATTAATTCGGGTGGAAAATTCTCATCAAAACTATATCTATATTTATAGAGATTCCGGGGCGGCTGTTGTAACAAAAATATACGAAGAAAATACTGATTACATGGAATAGAGGAGAACATACGATTGGATTTATTTACCTAACTAAGAGTATATAGTACAAAATTGAGGCATTTTTATTTTCGGAGAATGACGAACTTTTCTGTGGATTTATAATTATGTTATTTAAAAAATTGTAGATGAAATTTCCACATTAATTATATTGATTAGTATTGGTCCAAAACGTTTTACTATTAAAAAATATTAAATATTTTGAATTTTTTTGCGTTTTTTGAAAATTGTAGTCCTTGATATAGTCAACCTTTATGAGAATCATCAATCCTTTGAAAGTTTTAAAAAGTGTAAAGGGTTGTTTTTGAAGGAAAGAATTATAAAAAATCAAGGACTGTTAAAGCCATATAGAAAGTAGGAAATAATCACTTTCATAAATAAAAAGGTCAGAATCTAGTCGCTTAAATAACACCTTTCAAGAATAACTCTTTTATATTTTAAAAGTGTATGCCTATAACTATATATTTCACTGAAATATCGTCATAGTGACATTCACGGGTAGAAGAGTAAATATATAAACAAAACAATTTTGATAGATTAAAAATGTATGCATTCAACTGTGCATTCAATATTATTATATAAAAAGGATTACAAATCATTTTGATCAATTTCGATATACTTGATAACTAATTTTAAATCATTATTTTAGTAGAAATCAACTAAACTATATAATTATTCATCCTTTGTCTATAACGAATCAATCGATAAAGTCATGAGACATTGATATCCAATTAATGCACCGAATCCACTATTTGAAACAATCTTGAGCCAACTCACCCCAGGAAGTGTCTTCCGTTCATGAAGGGTGTCCTGGCAGGCCACAGCGGACTCTCGACGACAATAGGTGAGGAAGGCGCATCCTGAAGAGCAAGGTTATATATAGAATTGAAAGAGATCATGAGAAAGAAATAGAAATAGACTGACTGTAAACATCAAATGTTTTTGTAACAAAATATTGTTACATTTGAGAATTCTAAAAAGCTATATTTGAGAATGATAAAAGTTATGTAAATGTAATCCATGTTATATTTAGGCTTCGAAGAAACAATTTTTAGTGACACCAATTAAATATTTAATTAACTTTATCATTCAATAACTATGTTACTATTTATAATTGATTTAATTTAAAATTGGAATTCTAAAATATGCGTTATAATAATCAATATATATGTACATATATATATTCTAATCAGAATAGTTTTGGTGGTTCTATTTCCGATAAACGCGATAAAAAACATAAAAATATTATTTATTATTTATAAATATGTCTTCAAAGCTATTTTTCTTATAAAATTGCTTTCTGTATGTTGATATTAATAAAAAGATAAATTATGTAATAAGTTTAATACAACATTAGAAAAATTAAAACTATCAGACTATAAACATTATAGAATAAAAAGGCGATGACTTTTGTATATCTTTACATCAACAAGAGATTCAATTATTTTAAATACGAGTTTAAAAAAAAGGAATATTAAACAAATCTGGCTGTTGTCATTAAGAAGTTACACAAATATTTCTCTGTCACAATAGATTATGAAAATTAAAAAAATAGAAATCTTGCAAATTTGTAATACGTAAAAAAATCGTAATTTTATCTGTTTAAATTTTAGAATAAATATCAATAAAATATAAAAATAAATATAAATTAAACTTGTACAATTTATAAGTTTCTTATACAATCTAAAATAAATCTAAATTGGTATTATTCATCACCCAAAAATATCTTCCATTCAATCTTTAAACCTCGATTATTGATTCAATATATTTGGATAAAAGACTTACATATTAAAATCCAATCACATTAACAATAAATAAAATGCTACGGCAGTTGCAGAATTAAGACGTGGAATAATTGAGTATACCTCATAACACAAATCCCAACATTAATTAGAACATTATAATTTGACGTTATTTATCATTGGGATAGAGTCCTGAATCAGTGCTGTATGCAAGAGAAGAAGATGTTGTTAAGGGGGGGGGGGGAGATAAAAGAGTGTGTCGAAGCACCCATTAATCAGGGTGTTATCTTCGTTGCCTTCATAGTCGTGGAGTTCATCCCAATTCTCTCTCTCTATCTGCTATCTGACGAGAAGGTGGTGGCAAGACACTACCCATGAATATTTTACAACGTCAATTCCTCCATTTGTCCAAGTGTGGACTTAGATTCGCTACTTATGCCACCCCGCATGTGAGTTGATAACGTTACCGTAGCAAACAGACAAGTCATCATAGAGGAAAATATTTGAAATTGTGGAATTTTCGAATAACAGTTTAAAAAACTATATTTATGAAATATATCTAAACAAATTTGTTAAAATATTTTATGTAGCAAAAGTGTTAACTTCACAAACACCTGGATTAAACTAAATTAATTATTTTTTGTTAAAATGCTCATAAAAAATGTTGCACGATGTAATGCGTATAATTAAATTTCATTTTAATAATTTACACCTTTCAAAAAGCAATTAATCTGATTGTATGTTGAAAGTTTTACTGATGTTTCTGCATATACACACATGACATATATATGTACATTAACAATTAAATTAAAAGTTTTTCTCTGGACATGCATGCAAATCTATTTCAATATTTGGATGAAACTGTTTTGAACATTTTGTTATTAATAATTAATAGATTCTTTCAGATAAATTTTATAAATTACATTATAATCAAATAAGTGAAATACACTTTCTTAAAACGAAAATGAAAATGAACCATTTGTTTTTAGACTTTTCGTTTCCCAACATGTTTATTTATACAATTCAAAACATAAACTGCATTTTTGCTTCTCTTATTAGAAAGCAAAATTTGTTAATATTAACTGCGGTATGTCAACTGTATGCAATAGTGCAAAACATTTTTATTTATTTTTTTTATGGTTGATAAATTCTTTCCAATAATTCTTTTCAATAAAGCTTTTCCAAAATGTGAAATTAATGAAGATTGTGAATATTTAAGGATCATTTCTATTAATGTACGATCGATAATGAAAATTTATGATCAAATTATTGACACGTATATAACTACTAATAAAATGTAATAAATGTATTTTACATTTTTGTACATTTGATTTATTTTACTGAAAAAGGTGTTATCACAAATCATAGATTGTATTCTAAAATTGATTTTGTGTCTCTGTGCCAAATACAAAGCAACAATATTTATAGTTATAACACATGTGAACAAAACAATCAAATGTCTTCTTTTTATTAACATTTTTATTATCATAAAAAATCTTTTTGTTATCATATACAATGGAAAAATCAATAATATTTAAAATAAAAATTAGCAATTATTTTTACTTATGTAAAACAATTTTTTTCTAGAAAATTGCCCCATTAATTTTTTCCGATACACAATTTACTATTTTTTATTTTACGATATTAAACTTCTAGAATATACTAACCTTAAATTATTTAAAATCTTACCATTGCGGATAATTATGAGAGTTGAAAATGAATAATGCATATTTATGGACAGAATAATTTATATTTATATTAGAATATGTATTTAATTGTGTCCTAAGCAGGTGACGACTGTTATTCAATGTATTTGATGAAAATTTATACCGAATTCAGAAACGTGATAAACACTGAATAATTTCTCTATTTATGAAAGATTTTATCCAACTGCAGATATATAAAGTTTATACCTTCCCTGTTTGGACAAGGCATTTATTGATTCATTATTCCCATTTGGAAGGGATAGAAGAAAGAATGGCATATAAAAAAATTTGTAAATTTAATCCTAAATTAACTATACCGTATGTTGATGTTAGCAGCCTAGTTAATTAAAACTGGGAAAATTAAATTAAATCACTCTATTTTTTTAACATATCGCAATATTAATTTTAATTAGTTTTCGACTTTTTAAAATTTTGCAAAAAATAAAGAAAATGATTTTTCTATATTGTTTTAAGTCTAATCCAAATGTAAATTATTTGAGAAAAGGGAGTTTTCATTTTGTAGCGAAAACATTTCAAATATGTTTCTTTATTATACAGTTAAGTGGAGAGAAAAATATTTTTTAATTAAATATAATATTTAATACTAATGATTTAATTATTATTTTCAAAACAATATTTTTAATAGCATTATTTTAAATAATTGTGATGCGCAGAATGAACAAAACAAAGCAATTTATCGTAAAAATTAATTCCATTTTGCTTTTCCATGAATGATATATTCTCCGATGACATATACCTAAAAACTAGTTTTACAAAAAACTCCGAATATTATCTCTCCGAAAAACAAATTAATCCAGATGGAGTGGATTTAACTAGCTTCGTCAAGTGGACGATGGACGACAAACAGACTGGTCAAAATAAACTCTGCGAGCAGATCTTGTTGACACAGCCTAGTTGATTGATTAGATTTTCAATAACTGTCTGACAGCTAATCCGCTAAAGGCGACCAACCTCTCCTGATTATTAAAGGGGCCTGTGGATCACTTTTTGATAATCCTGCTTCAAGGTTTTGTGTATGCGAAAGATAAAATGAGGACAGTATTGCGTTCAAACTATTTTTTTAAATCAAAATTGTTACAATTTTTCATTTTGTTGCCAGTTTTTAACACGATATTTAACATTTTTCGTTAAACATGAAGATATGTAATAATTTCCTGTTGGTTAAAATTTATTTTCACTTCAATATTTTTTATAGGGCACATCGGTTATATAATATTTAAAGTTGTTAAAATTATATATATTATTAACAGAAGTGCTAGTTATACGATATATCGATCTTCCACTCTGAGAATCGATAACGAAACTAATGAAAATTTATTCTATAAAAACGAAACCAAAAGAAAAAATATGAAAAAACGAAAATACACAAATACACAAAAATCATAAAAATATACTTATATAGTTAAAATTTTATTAAATGTTGTTTTTTCAGATATTTATTTTGAACTATTTTACGAATTTTTAAACTAATATTTGAGTAATAAAAGACATTTTGATGATTTAAAAAACCGAAGAATTTTGAATGACATCTTTGAAAGAATTTCGAAGAATGACGTCAGAAGAAGATTAGACATTTTTGACTCAAATTTTATAGAAAGAATTACTGGAAGATTTATTAAGATTAACCGTAGATTTCGCCAACAAGCGTGTTACATCGTGACGTGCCGCTCTCAAGGATCTCTTAAAACTGCCTTTTTAGTATTGTAATTTCTTTCAATTCTTCGTGGAATAACAGTCAAAGTGTAATCAATATGGGCAGATTGTTAATTAATTCTCTTTTCTTATAGAAGGGAATTATAATATACATACGGGGTTCTGTAATATTACTCATTGATTTCAACGCATACTTGTTTCATCTTGTATATTTCCTTAAACAGAAAGTCGAATCATCCTTTGAGCGGAACAATATTTTCTTTTCTTTCTCTCTTTTGTGTGAAAACGCCGTCATTGGTGTTGTCCCAACAAGCCCTGAAGGTTCAACGAAAATTCATCTTCTCTAGTCAGCCCGGCTTGCGTCTCCCTAGCTCGTATCCTCGATATCAAACGAATGTAGTTGGGTTTGTCTCGAAAAATGTCGCATCATTTCATTTAGCTTTGCCTGATAATATAGTAAACTCAGTTCCAATCGAATGCAGCAGTAATAACACCTTCAAACTTCAGCTAAATACTGAACCCAGGAGAAGGTTATCAACAGTTTTTTCGATATCATTATTTATCTGAAGTTTTATTCCACATATTTCCTTTAGTATTGATACTATCGATCGTGATATGAATATCCATAAATGTATCTTTCTTATTAATGCAATATTGATAGGCGAAAACATACTTCAAAGGTTTGAACAAAGAGATCATTCCATGCAAGTTCTCATTCAATGAATCTTTGCATAACAATTATTTATGAATTAAATAAGACAAAGATATAAATTGCTCGGCTATATCACAATACAGAATTCTTTAAATATTAAGGAAGTTTTAGCATTCTTGTATGCAATTAATTAATAATTAATATAAATTTATTTTTGAAATAATAAGAAAGAATATATTTGGAAAAAGACTATAATGGAGCGTATTTGGAAATTTGTTGTATTGATAAATATTTCATTACAGTTAATATAAACAATGATTAGAGTTTTTTTAATTGAATTGAAAATCAGATAACATTTTCAACATATATGCTTAAATTTAGTTAAACAAATATACGATTATACATTATTAATCAGTAACATTCAAAATGGGTTTTCCATTTGTAGTTGCTTATAGTTTTATTTTCTTGCAAAAGAAATAATCAATTGTACTGAGCCCTTATACATTCTACAACCACAGTGTAACTGGGTGATGCATAAAATAGTTTTAGGACCTAGCTATGAATATATATATATAGAAACTATATAAATGGATATATTCTGCTTTGGGAAGCAAATATAATTCATGAAAACGTTACTCTATATCTATTTTCTTATACAACAACAACCACTCAGAAAGTATAAATAATTAAGAAGACGCTAGGGGAACTTTCATCAGATTTACCTTTCTATGTTTTGTCTTTTGAAGAGTTTAGCTACAGTTTTTGAATATAAGTCAACGATCATCAAAACACACACATAATGGAAATACAGTGAACTTCGTGGTACTGTATTATAATTGTATAGCTAAAAACGGTTTCTTTTAATTAATATGACTTGTGTGTTTTCAGATAGATAAAACCTGTTTATTGTGTTGGCAATGGGTGATGGGGAGCTTGTTTTTTATTAGTGTTATATTATTTTTTGTTGAGTAGATGAATGCCTCCTATGTACCGGTTATTGCTGGAAAAGATCAAGTTAAGTTAATATGAACACAGGGTGGCATTGGAATTGGATGGAATTTGGAGCACACACATAAAATAGTTAATTTCACAACTGTAATCATTAAGGTTTAAGTTAGGAATCATACCTCTTCCGGTTAGTGTTGGGAAGAAGGGTTGGCAAGGGTAGAATAAATATTGAATATATACACATAACGCTCCAATGCTAGAGCGAGTTAATAATATTATGAATTGTGGAGAAAATTAAATTCATTTGAACTTTATTCAAAATACCCACAGCAGTTTGTTTAAGTTTTCTCAGCGTTTGTAAGAAGATATTGGAGGAGGTTATATAAGGGAGAAGGTTCCACAAAATTCTTTGGTGGGGTTTTCTGGTGGTTGAATGGTTTGAAATAAAGACTAAAGGAGATGGCAATCAAACAGCTACAGGGGCACGAGAATAATTAACCTGTGACTAATTTTAAAGCTGCGCATGAGGAGAGTTCACTTTAACAACCAAATAGAAAGTCGTAAAAGAGAAAAGAGGTGAATACAGAAAACTTATCTAACTTGCAAAGACCAAGCAAATATATATTCCTATCTATGCCCATAACAACACTTTTAGTGGAGCTAAAATGCAATATAAAATGTTTATTAGGTGTTATAAGTTTTTATTATTTAAGAAATCAAGTTATTTAAATTGTTTTCTTAAATTCTGAGTGAAGGTGTTATGTATTGATTATATATAATTATATACCCTAGTAAATACACTGAACGCTTCAACATTGATTAAAACATAGACAATAGAAAGAATTTTAGCTTTTGTCGACAACACTAAATAAATGTTTTAAACATAATATTTATCGACAGTTTCATGCAATTCTACTTTGTGATTATTTCTTAGATATTCAAGAAATGGATATTGGCTAAGAATGGATCAATTTGACCATTTTAGAATTAAATTTATTATAAAAATAATAATATCATTTTATCTCAAAAAATAATATCCCTATACTAATATAAAAAAAGTGTTATAGGTTTTAATTTATTCCAAAAAAATATATTGTATATTACCGTATTATATATATTTCTATAATAAAATCTTTTCGACGAATTAATATATATTATATATACTATATGTTAATTTTCCAAAAATAAAATTCACTTCATATGTAGAAATTGTTTAATTTATTTCATATGTCATTTGATTACTTTAATTCAATTTCTATAGAATACATAATTATTAATTAAATTCAAACAAAAATATATTCTATTGATTTCAAATGCACCGCTTTAACAATATTCTTCGGTTAATAATTAAACAACAATTACAATTTATTTAATAACACGGTGAAGGAACTTGTTGTTATTCTGGAAAAAGAATCTCCAAAAAATATCCATATTTTGGGGGAGAGAAAGGCAGAATGTCTTTATTGAAGTAATAAAAAGTATTACTTCCAACATAGTGAAAAGCTCAAGTTGAACCACGGTGTTTGCTTTACATGTGTTCAAAGCACCCCTTTCCACGAATTCTCAGTTTGCAGTCGGCAATTTAAACTCAACATCCAGAAAGTCAAAATCTTTTTTTGAAAGCCCCTCTCTGTTTTTCTTTTCCAACATCTTCTCCCTTATACTCTTTAGTCGAGTCGGTGCTAATATTACAGCAGGCTGCGGTTCCTTAAACCATAAATTCGAAGAACAAGTCATTTCCTTAAATAGTGTGTTTGATAAACACAAAGTGGAAGTTGGAAAGACCCCTTCCTTAAATGTTAGGTGCGCCATGATTCTTGAATTCTACTAGGGGTTGAAAGAAACGCAAGAGACGAAAAGAATAAACAGAGTCAGTCAGGGTTGTTGAGTTCGATGGCTTCAGTAATCGAGTGATCTGTACCTGCTTTTTGGATTTTGGTATTGGGGTAGAGAGAAGGGAATATTGATAGAAAAAATATTCGTTCCTCAGACAAAATAGTAAAAAGGAAAAAGATGGTGTGAATTTAAATTTAGAACTTGATACGAAATAATGATGATATATTATACAGATTACAAATTTGATAACCACACTTTATTTGTAAATTATTTAAGAATCTAGTCAGCTTAACTATAGTCAACTGGATTACAGAAATTGTAGTAGAAGAATCTCGTCTCACTTGAAGAGTTATTTAATAATAGTCGCAGCGTATTTATGAGATATTAGAAGCCATTAATGAGAGAAGCCACTTTAAAATGAAGACACTATTTATAGGACTATTGTGAATCGACGAATAAATGCGTGAACGAGAAGGTTCCGAGAGACACGGAGAGACGTATAGACGTGTGTCGAAATGGGATGAGGGAAATGAAATATAAGATTGCGGGGGTGGCATACTAATATCTCAGCTTGTGCTCTCTCCCTCTCTCTTGTTTTTATCCTGAGATAATCTGACTGCAAGACGGAAATATCGGGTAAATAAGTTCTGACATTTGGACAACACGGCCGAGCACCGGTGTATACCATGGGGAGTGTCACCCTCCTTCTCTATAGTGTTCCCTGCCTGCCTTCATCCAGAGTCAACGCTGCTTCACGGGCGGTTATATAGCATCTGACTTAATCCTTTATACCTGTTAGTGAAAGAGCCAACGTCGACTAAATTTAACAGTTTCTGATTTCTAAAACTTTACTTTTGTTGGGCTCTGCACGAAGGTTATTATCACAGCAAAAGATTATTACACGAATAACTTAGCTGGTAAGAAACTGAATAGTTCCCGAGTATTGCCCAATCAAAGTTAGATAAGTTGAATTTGATAACTTGTCGAAGATAGTAAATATTTATTGCTTTTGTTAACATGTTTAATGAGGACATGTAAAACAAATCAATGCAAAAATTGTCGACGAAAACAAAAATGATTCAACCGAATACTTCTTCTGCTTTTTTATTGTTTTGTTTAACTATATAGTCAAAAAGTTTAAACGATTCATAATATATAGACTAATTTTATGAATAAAGGATTAAATTGTATGGAAAATGGAGTTTTCTTTATTTCATTGAAATTAACTAAAATACGATGAATTCCAGCAAACTTTG
Organism: Vannuccia rotundouncinata; assembly: GCA_034780395.1. Lineage (NCBI taxonomy): Eukaryota > Metazoa > Platyhelminthes > Proseriata > Coelogynoporidae > Vannuccia > Vannuccia rotundouncinata. The sequence goes on from JAUZNC010059439.1 coordinate 45,647, forward strand.
ATGTTTAACCATTTTGCAAGTCATTTGATGATTAACTTGAATTGTGTCACTTTTTTACTTTAGTCAAATTAATTGATTTATATTAAACTAAATATGTTAACATATGAAGGTATTTTGTATTGAAACTATAAACTATATATATTATGTAACTCAGACATTTTCACAAAGGACAAACATTTCATGTCTTTTTTTGGAATATAAATATGCATCACTATCAATAAATTACGTCTACATTGAAGATGGTAGGTATATGAACAAATTATGTTACTCTGTATTATAGCTATATAGACAGATCAGAATAATAACATTCTAAATTGTAAGGTTTTTTGTTTAAATTATAAATTTAAATATAACAAAAGATATATTAACTTTTTCTGAAATATTATATTATAGTTGCTGCTGTATAGCGCTTTATATATATATAGTTTATCATTTTACAATATCATTATCCCACTAAATGTGAAAAACAAAAAACTTATGTTCTCTTTATAACTGTGTTTTTAGTTGCATGTCCAAAAACAAAAGCATTACTTTAAAAAAGAACTAAAATTCTGGGATGTGTATAGTAATTAAGTAACATTATGACATCTTATAAGCCACACCGTTCATAAAGTCATTCTTAATGTTTTAATGCCACATTTTATCAAGACTACAAATGATGCGAAATTGATTCGCTATCTTCATTGTAGTGTTCCAGAAAATGGAATAATGTTTAAAACAATTGAACTAAATTACAATAGTAAATAATATAATATATTACTAAACATATTTTAAAATATTATATTTAAGTAACTATATTAACAATAATAGCTTATATAAGAAAAAAATTGCAGTAAAAATTAAGAAATTTTATTCATTAATAATATAATATAATATGAATTGAAAATCTAACCCTTAAAAATCATAATATTGTTTAAAATATTCCTATTCATGTTTCAGTTTCAGTTTTAACGAACAGCAAAACAACTTTTGTCGCTAAACAACTTTTGAAAACAAAAAATAAATAAACAGAAATGTACAAAAGTTGAGTTTTCTGTGTTAAAAAGTTCCTCGAAAACCTCCATAATATTTTTTTTTAAAAGCTGAATGATTTTTTATCAAGTAAGCAAATTGATATCTTTTACCTCATAAAAATATAAAAGCCGAATGTCTAATATTAAAGTTTGTCGTGAATGCATGCATCGTTGTACCGTTCCCTTCATAACTCTAGTTGAAGAGTTCCGTGCAATATAGAAATGTACATTCGCTTTTTTTAAGTACCGCGAAAACCACCGCATGAAACAACCCGTTTTCTTGATAATCTTTGTTAGAAATGTTCTCATTATTTTACCTGGCAATATTTCTTGCGAATCTAAACTCGAACGTATAATCCGAATAACGTATAATCCGAAAATCTTATGAATATTGCAGATGTGGCGAGTGCAACAATTTATCGTTTTGTGCAATAATTATTTTCTGTTTTGTCTCACTTTTTGGCGGATATTTATATATCATTCAACTATATTTGATAAGTGAAATAGGAAAGTAAAATTGTAAAACAAAATGTTAAAGTAAATATGTAGCGCAAATTAATTAAATCGAATGTTAAGCTAAAATAGTAAAGTAAAAACTAAAAATGTGAAGCTATACCAATAAAAAATATATTTTATATTCATTCAAACATTCGCATTATTTTACAAAATATTTAATTATGAAAACGTATAATAATTTGGTTTAAAATATGGTTTCTAGTTATTTCTTTTTAAAATATATATATTCATTACCGAACAATCATAATTCTTATTTTATTTCAATTAATAATGTCTGAATTCATACCGAAGAAATTATAGCATGTTTAACTATACAGAGAGAAAATCAAAGAGATATAACTATACTATACATTATACTATTCATGATATAAATATTTTACTATGATATGATAAATTAATTTATGGTTCTTTAACATCAAGGCAGCGCAGTCGTTTGGAATGGTTTCAAATTGTTTTGTTTCAAAAACTTTTAGTTAGAAATTTGTCCTTTCTTTCAAAACGACATTTGGACCTTCCTGCATTCTGTCATGTAGAAATGATACTGAGCTGTCATAAATTCAATACAATTATTTACAAACAAAATGTACAATTTCCTCAAAAATGGTTAATTTGAGTAAATCATTAAACATTTCTACAATAAGTAAAAAAATATTTATAAATTATATATAATATAAAAACTATTTTCTATTAATCTTTAATCAAAATTAAACCAGAACGTTAAGAACCCAAAAATAATTCACAAAATAACTTCGTACATATATAAATATTCCTCGTCCAAAACGGAAGTAAATTTTCGGTCGTGATGAAATTTAAACAAATAGATATAGAAACAAAGATAAAAGAAAGTTTGATTATCCATATACTAAAAATGAGGAAAAACTTTCTTTTTCAAAAATCATGTGGTGAAAATAATTATTACCCTTTTTATCTAAAGGCAGTTGGCTTTTGAGCCAATAAGTCACAAAGCTGTGCGACAACCCCCCCCCCTCTCCCTTACTTCGTCCCACAAAAACTCTTATTATTAACTCTTACGTTGGCAATAAGTCTATGAAGTAATAATTTCATTGTCATCATTTCACGCCTAACGTATGCAGTCAGCTAAGAATCTGATTTTTACTCCTCCATACCTATACTGTTCTGTCTATTCCAAATATTTCCCTGTGTGCATGTATGCAAAAAAATGAAAAAGTATTTTCAAATTTCATTAAAGAAAATGTATATCAGCGAGAAAATTTTTAATACACCTGATTCCGCTTTCATTTGTGTGATGCGCAACAATTAGTAACTACGTTTCACACTTTTGAATTCTAACGAATGAAACTTCCATAAAGGAAGTAATTATTTCAAGGTATAGTAAAGAATTTGTTTTATATTTTGTGTCATATTTTTACAGTTGTAAAATATTTTTTAAATGTAATATATATATATATAGATATAGATATATTGGTGCAATTTTAAAAGTATAAGTATAAGTATAATAATTATAATTATAACTTCTATAAGTATAATAAAAGTGAAAAAGTGGACAAGGACTACAAACGTATAACTATTTTTTAGTTAACTTGAGCATATTTTATAAAAAGGCAAAACAGTTTTGTTACAATAAATTTGACGCTATGCAATTTCTGCAATATACCCCTTTTTACATCTAAAACACCCACACTTTAACATCATATTATATACTATATACATTCAGGCTCCCAGATGCAGATCCACTATTTTATTAATATGTTGAAAATAGCTTCAAAGAAGACAAAAAAATCGCGCGAACTACTCCGACACATTAACAGAAAGCGACGACAAGACAATAATGCGATATATAGTATATCTTTATATGTAAGAAAAGCATAATGTAACCGAATGGGGAAGGAACTTTAGAAGGGTGAAAATGTATTTTTACGAGAACCAGGATTGACGTTTTATTTCGTGTCTTATGCCAAATAATAATGAATATTTCAGGTGTTCTCAGCTCATCCTCCACTTTTAAAAGATTTACATTACATAATGCATACTCTATTCTGGTGTTTCCTTCCAATGTGTCTGTTTTTCTGCCATAGATGTGGGGTGAGACAGCCAGCAAGAAATAGAGATGAGAGAAAATGGCGGGCGGAGCAAGGAGGAGAAAAAAATGGATGAACACTATTGTCTGTGGGTATATTTGTCAATGTCTATATAGCTGAATGGGATAGAGATGCCAAATCTTAAATTTAAATAATGCAGCCATCAAAATCTATCTCATTCCTCTATATAGGCATATTATCAGAGTCTTATGGGTATATATTAACAGAGTCTTATGGTGATTTTTAGAATTGAAAATGACATTTTGTGAGAAAAATAATGTTAATCGTTCTTATACAGATGGTGTTGCTATCGACTATATACTGTCTTTCAAATTCCCATAGTAGACAAAATGATGGCAGGATTATATGTATCCTACCGTATTAAGCAGTGTTATTTCATATCACATCACGAACGACAATTGGAATAAAAATCTTTATGGTTTCAACGTGTATATATTAACAATACGAACTGAAAAATAATCCAGAGTGTGGGTATAAAGAATAAAAAATGGTTTTTATGGTAAATTGCAGTATTAAGGATAACATCAAGAGATCATTACAGATTTTTTTCATCAGACATTTTAATATAGTTTTACGAAAATAAAATTCCTTTTAGAGAAAATTTTTTTTTAAAAGTTACAATTTATATTGATAAAAAAAATTAAAAACTTTTTTTTATTTTAAAACTACTTTATTATTAATTCATAATTCTGGAAAGTTAAGAGATTTAGCTCCTTCTGTATATATAAATGTTAAAATGTAAGTAAATATTTTATGACCTATATGTAACTTTATAAAATTCATAAAAAATTTATATGTTTCAATGTATCAACATTTTTTTGCTTGCATATATAGTTCAATGATTAGTTAGGAATATAATTTTTATCAAAGTTATATTCTAGGCTTCTATAAACGGGTTATGAGGATATTTTTGTATTTGTAATGTTCGTCCGCAGATGACTTTTTATAATAATTCTTTTTATAGAAACTAACGAATTTGTTCAAATATTTTATTTTTAGCTGATATGAATATCAAAATTAAGGATTAGGGATTCTAAATTCCTGGTGAAATATTTTTAAATATTTATAATTTAGTGCAACACATAGAAATTAGATTTAAAGTTTTTAAAATATATATGATTAACAACTATATATATGTGAATTATTTATTATTACACTATATGACAACCAGATTTAATTCAAGCTCACAGATTTCAATATCTTCATAAAAATTAATTATGAATAGCATAAAGTCATTTTAATAGTTTTTTTCAATCGTTTAACATTTAAACAATTACAAATTACATTAATAATATCATAATATTTTTCATTGTTGTTTAGTTTAGAATTAATTTATTAAATAAATACATGTTTCTCAGTATTGATTTCTTTCCCATTTGCATAATTATTGATTAAGTTTTACAGCCTTTTTGACCTTGATTGCGCCACAGTAGAAATAAAATTGTTTCTTAAAATTGGAAACGATACATTTTATTAATTTCACCTATTCGAACAGACTTGCTCATAGTGAGCTTATTCGAACCTCGTGAATAAGAAAGGAAATATTTAAAGCCAGAATTAGGAAATTAATGTCGTATATTATTTCTCAGAATGTAGTCCAATATATAAAGGAGCTCTTATACACTGCTATACACTCTTATACATTGTGTTTCCCACCACGCCCTGCTTCAATCATGTATTTGTTTGCTTCGTATAATTTAGAAATGCTCCGTCTGGTGTTTGTATAAACAGTATATTTAGATAACACAACTTTGTTGTGTAAGGCTTACACATTTTGTCATTCTTTATTTGTAATATATTTGGAAGAAAAGAAATTAAAAAACATAAATGGTATTATTATACTGTGTAGCTAGCTATTCAGCTTATTGATAATAATGTAAAATTTATCCAATATTATCGCTTTACTAAATAACAATAGATTGCAATTTATATGCAGGAATGCATGGATTCTTATCGCCAGATTAAGAAAAATATGTTATCCATTAATATTATTAACCAAATTATATCTTCCTATCCACAGAAACACACAACCCCAATAGTCTTGAGAGAATTCGATTATTTCGATACTTTAAATATTGCAATTGCACTTAATTAAATATTAATTAGACTCGTTTTTCTCTATAGCAAATTATAGGGGTTTATAGTCCCCGACGCATGGTTTCATGTTTTTCTTATCTTCTGTGGTGTGGGGTTATCTGGATGAGGAGAGCAGTTTATATGTTTAGATATATAATTATATTATTATTATAAAAGAAAGAATTTTATCTGCAATCTACTAATAGTTGATTAACTATATTAAAGTCTAGAGTTTAAGTTTATAGAATTTATAAAGGACGAATTGAAATACAAGACCATATCTAACCAACAAAAAAACTTTATATTCAAGTTTTCACGAAATCATGAAGTTTTCCTAAATAAATATAATCCCAATTTCTTTGATTTTTCTTTAAAAATAACTTAAATAAATGAAATGATCATGACACTATTTGTTTTATATCTTGACAGTTAAATTATTTGATGGGAAATAAAGTTAAGAATGAAATTAAGCGAAGCGGTTGAACTAATGTCATTTTGAAACAATCTGAAATCAGGAAAAGCTTTATAACATCACGATTCTAAAATGTCATCTTATATTGAATACTATATTCTCCTCTTGTTTGACTCTCTTGTCCCAACCATACATGTATCATTATACAAGTAATGAATAATAACGACTGTTTTCGCAAGAGTCTATTTTCAACGGAGTTTTCTTATAATGATAACATTTCCACTGTTGAAAATATCGGTAAAAAACATAGTCAGGAAATGAAAAAAGCTCTCGTGTCTGAATGTGCTTATGAAGTTGCTTATTTGTTGAATTTTCTTATAAAGAATTACTCTAATTAAATTTTAAATGATTATTTTATACAGAATTTAGTAACTGAAATTTTTAACATATAAAAAATATCGAATGGACAGCTGTTAATTTAATTATATCTTAAAATAGCAAACCAGAAATTATTGTTCAATCCAAATTTTCCAAAATGAAACTGCTAGAACTTGTTATATATAAAGAATAGACATACACAATTCTGGCCATAGAATCTTGGAGATGTAAAGGTTCTCATTAAGAAAGAACGGTTAGTCACAGAAGTAAAATATAAAGTGTGTGAGATGTCTGTCTACTCATTAAACTGACTCAAAAAATCTATAATTTATGTTAATTTTAGCGGAACATTTTCTGATTTCTGAGTTCATCTCATTTATTCAGACATTTCTCTATTTTTAGAATTCGTGATAACAACTTATTTCAACTCACCTTTGTGGATGCCAGTGATTTTATCCTTCAACACTGTCAACTCGTAGATCGCTCCGAATTCTTCGAAAATCGGACGAACATCGTTGTCTTCCATGCTTCGCGGGATCTGGCCGACAAATAGCTTGACAGCGTCGGCATCCTTGAGGGGGAGACAGTTGTTGGAGATTGGCGTTCCCTGTCCAGTGAGTCCTTTGGGCAGTTCCGTCACTCTTCCATTGGCGACGACCGAGACCATTTTTGTGCTTACGTGGAAGGATATTTTCTTTCTCAATCACAAGAAGCGAGTTTTCTCTTTGAGAGTTAGTTTTTTTATAGTTGAACAAAAAACAGTGTATGTTCGTCGGTTAGAATTGTAGATAATTGTTTATATGACTAGATATACAACAGTCAGCTACTACTGTTACACAGAAAATATATAACAAAAATAGTAAAATGGAAAACAGCAGAAGAAAAAGATAAAAAGATATTTAAGAGAGACAAAGAGAGAGGGGAGAGAGTTATACAATTAAAACATAAAACAAACACAAAACGTAGACCAAAAATAAATTGACCGCAACAGGCCAGAAACTAGCTGTGTTCGTCCTGTGAGAGGGATTTAATAATGTAACTTAGTGGATGCAGCTGACAAACATATAGACACGGCTGCCTGGAGGATTTACCTCTCCCCCCCCCCAACACTGCCTCCTCCTATCCTGTACATTTCATCTACACAAGTAATTGTCAAGAAAAATGGGAGGTTGGAGTGAAATGTAAAAGCGAAAATCTCGCAATACAACGTGATGGGATTGGTTGACACCAGGGTTACAAGGGTGAGTCCTTGGTTGCTCAACTCTTGGAAGGGGTGGCGCGCGAAAGAAGCCGATCTCTGAGTCCCAGATGTCGCAATTCGTTTACAGGTCTCTGGAGATAGAAGGTTCTCCGGAAATATCCTCGATGTTGGATAAATAATGCAAGCCATCCGTCTAATATTGAGTACAACTCATCAGTGTTGAAAGGTAATTTATTTTTAGGAAACTAAATTAGACGAAAGACAAATGATTTTCCTTCATTTTGAAGTATTTAAGAGATGATTTATTTTTATTTAGTGGATTAATACTACGAAATATAGTATAAATTATTAAATATAGACCAAATGCAATTTAATACGAAATTAGAATTTATTTTTAAACTTTTAATTAAAAGTTTAACAATTATTTCAGTACATTCTATGCAGTTCCAATTGATTAATCCTAACATTTTAAATCAATAAATTATTGGCAGACAGACAGTTTGTAGTAAGCTGTATGTATAATATAATCACCTTATTGATTTTTATTTCAAAGTAGCGTCCATTATTCTTAATTGGTGGTATTCAAGTCTTTATGCCTTTGTTATTATTGTCTATCTACATTCAAACTTTTATGATCTTTATAAATAATAAATGAATTTTACCGTTTTCTGGGTGATGTTTTAATATTTAATTCTGTAGATTTCCAAAGTTTTAGCCAACAAGAATAGCATACTACCAATAATCAAATATCAACTTATCCCTATAATATGTACAAACATTCTACTAAATAAATCTAATTCCATTGAAATCGAATGATTATAAATATTATATGTATTTAAGTAGAATATCACTACATTCTGCGTTAAAGTTTTTTCTTAAACTTACACCATATTTCAGCTTGATTAGAAGTATGGTTATAAATGATTAGAAGTTTTTTTTTATAAGTTGAATTAATTTTCAATTAATGTGAGAAATCCTGAGCAAACAATGGTTTTACTTAATTACCATCAAAAGTGGAACCATCACTGTATCCTTTTTTGTCAAAGACATCTGTTTGTTCATCTGTTTGTAGACATAATTTCCGAATTATGATAAATTCACATTAGGTATATTATAATCTTGAAACCTTTGGTTAAGATGTAACATTTCAGACAGTATCCATTTTTATGCTATTATTACTTTCATTATTTATTCTATAATAAAATAAATTTACTAATCTATTTGAAAACGAAAAATAATCGTCAATTTTATCTGTCAAAAATGTAATATTTTTATAAGTAAAATTAAACATTAAAGTAAAAATAGTAACATTAAACATTTAATAAACGAATGAATTATAAATAGCGAAACAAAGGTTCACAGTCATGCACATTATACCCCAGAACAAAATTGACAGTTGCATTGGTTTTTTCCGATTCAAGTATTGCTGTGAATATTTTTTTTTTTAAATTTAATTTAATTATTGAAAAAACCTTCCTCCAATCTGGATTGTCTGAATTCTGCTGTTTTTAAATATTTTTATTTAAAAAAACAGGTCAAAACATATTTATTTATAAATTTAAAATGTTTATCTCTGAATCGAAATATTTAAGTGTGTCAAGATGCTTAATATTAAACTAAAAAAGTTGATACAAATGTTGTCTTTTTATTTTTAATCTAATTGCTACAATAATTTCTATGAAATTTATTATCAAATATTATCACATGACACACACAAACTTCAATATTATCACATTACACACATAAACTTTAATATCATGACGACACACATCAACTTGAATATCACCACTTGGATATCTCATTATTACACGAATCATAACGAATGACGAACGACTTAATTTACAGAAATGGAAGAGTATTCATTTCAATTAAATTATTGATTAACTGTCATAGTTTATATTATAGCATTGCATTATATGTATTAGTTAAATGTTTATACTAATATTATATACAATGTAAACAATAACTAAGAAGAGAAAACTACCAATAATTCTAAATTCTAAAATTATGTTTATATTACTGTTTTAGTAATAGAATTCCTATTTCAAAATTTTTTTAATTTTAGCGATTTTAGATTCAGATTAAGATATATATTTATAAAACTCTTTTGCAAAAAATAAAAGCAAAACCTTTTTAGACTTACACTTCTGTTTTTTTTATATATTTCATACCATTATTTCAAAATCGTTATTACTTGTGTATTTTGAAATATATTGCAATGGGGACTCGCCTTAAAGTTGAACTAATGTTGAATAATAGAAAAGTAATACAATATTAATAGTAACGTGAAGTATTTTACTGATAAGAAAGAAAGTAACTCGTTAATTAAATGTAAAACATGTCGCTAAATTTCAAAGGATATATCTATTAAGATGATTTGTTTTCCTTGTAGAATAAAAGACAACTTCATGATAATATTTAGAAGATAAATAATTCCCTGAAAGCTTTCAATTTAATAATTAGCATTCTTCAATTGAGACGTGAACGGGGGTCTATATTTAAATTGATTATGATATTCTGCCCATTTGGCTTTCCTACTTTTATATTAGAATTAACATTAAATGAAACTAAATTTTACTTTTGATGTATTTAGGCTTGATGTATTTTTTAATTAAATTTTGATTTTATAAACCTTTGTTTTCTCCGCTATTTATAAATTGTAGTTCATTGTTCTGAGCAAACATTATTTTTGATTTAGCATTATAACGACTCTTTTTATGAACGAAGAAAGTTCACAACTACATATACGTAATTATTGAAACTGAGCATGAAGTGATTCAATTAATGGTTCAAAATATAATCGCATATTATCAAAGATGTCTGAAATTTCAGTTTGGAGTGACTAAATAGACTATTTCGTCACCAGTTTCGTTTGATTCCTGTAAGAATTGTAACTCTTAGCACTGCACTAAGTCACGATTAAACATTTTTCTACATGCGAGGAGTTCTTTCAAACGAGAAAGTTTTGGAGAAGTGGAACTATCTCATATAGATGCGACACAGGTTGGCAGATGCTAACGTCTGAGGAATTTGTATCGAAGAAAGCTCGTCTTTTAGTAATTGGCGAAGGGTGGAGACATCTAAGCTATGTTTCCAAAATATCTTTTTATCAAACTGCTGGTTTACTTTATCGCAGAAAGGACGATTACGTACACAAAACTCGATATTTTTAATTCTTATGAAAGTCCCATTGAAGAATAAGTTTTCGTTAAACGGAATTACAAATGATTAATAGACAAAATTCGAATATTTCCAATTAGGAAAAGTATTTGTGATTATCGTAATAAAAAGTTTTTATAAATATTTATGCTTTTAATAACTATACTACTTTTAAATAATATATTATATATAGAAATTTCTTGGAATATTTTTTTATAAACGTTCGAGTTGACTTATTCAATTAAAATTGACTAATTATTAGATATTGATATATTTATATGAGTTATGACATCATTAAAATTTTGGATGAGACCCCGACGAGAATCGATATAATACTTATGTGAAAATTTGACTATATTTATTTTTTGTATATAATATTTAATTATTTATATTATTATTACGAAATGATTAATGAATTTTATTAAAATTTACGAATATAATATGATGCACGATGTAAAATTTATAAAATTTAATAAGTTTATAGTTTTATTAAATCGTAATTTATGTAGATAAAGTAATTACATATTATAGAATTCAAAACTGCATCAGTCAACTGTATTACTAAAACAATAAAAATTACATTTTAATTATACCAAGGAAATATCTCTCAGTTCTCTTTAAAAACGTAGAAACGTTCATCTGATCAATTCTCATAAATATTGAAAACAATAAATAATTTACTTTCTCCGGAATATAATAAGTTTATTTAATGGGGAAAGTGTAAGCATAGCAACACATAGACACACCGACGCACCACACATATAATCAGCACTCTGTAATTTATATATATCCTTCTCAAAATAAAATAATAAGTAGTAAGCAAATTGGTGTTCTGGTTCAAATAATCTTGCGTGCGCCAGCGTGAACATAGCAATACAATATTAGTTTTAGATAGGAATTACAATATTATTATATATATGTATGCAGTAGTTTTTAGAATATAAATACACTAAAGAGAATAACTAGATAAAACAAATGAAGTCTCAGAAAGTTTAATAATATTATGACAACATATATATAGAATAGATAACTTGGATAATCTACCATCGTTTCCACGAAATATGGTAGAGATACAATCGATAGTATAGCTTCTTACATACAACATAATCGATTGTTGGCCAATATTTATATATATATATATATAATGTGCGAAATTGTGTGCAAATTTGTGTATATACTATAAAATGGTTTTGGGTAACATAATTTAAACTGAATATTAAAAATACACTAATTCAGAAACTTTGTACGACAATGGAGCATGCAGCCAAATAGATTACATTTCAATTTGTGTTGTTTACAATGTAAATAATGAACATGGTTGAATTTTATTTTATAGACTTTATCAATTGATTCTGTACATACTACTTATACATATGATTGAGAGTAGCGTGGCTTGGCTAAGCTATAAACATTGACGCAATGGAACATGTCTGGAATTAATACGGATACATTAGAAGAATTGATAGATTTGAAATCATAGAAAAAAAAATATATGTATAATTTTATAGAGAGGTAGCTACCAATAATTGACGGTAAAATATTCAGTAACAAAAAAAGAGAAAAGGTAGCGCGCTTGACAAACAATACATGGCAATAAATGTAAGCAAAAATGTCTTTGATAACACGGTAACATCGAATTTGATATTTACTTACATAATTATAACAAAGTTGAAGAAAGTAAATAACTGAGGATACAACCACAACATCGGCAAATTGAAATCATTTAGTTCATTTAATACAGAGTACAGCATGAATAAAGCTATGCCTTTTGATAGTTCGCTGTGATGTTCAGTTTCAAACTCATGCTGAAGTCAACCCTCGCAGGAGTAAACTAACAGAAATAGTGGAGCTATAGGGCGAACAATTCTAGTAATAAATAAAATAAGAAATCAACATTGTCACTGAGAATGATAGATGATGAAATTGAACAATAAATTAGAGAATAAGGTGATGACGATCCACAGGGTGGAATAAAAAAATCCTGAATTATCAATTTATAAGACAACTAAACACTATCTTGAGGGACAGAAACAATTCCGATTCCAGGGGACTGTCCAGAACGCAGATTAAATAAACGAGATTTAGAGAGCTAGCTAGTCTTGTCTCTAATGCACAGGAGAAAACCTCCAGATGTTGATGTCTTTTCCAACTGAATGAGAACTGTTCTAGATTGAGATATGATATTTCACAGTTGTAGTTGACTTCTGAATTTTTCCTACGAAACAAAAATGTTGGCTGGATTAATCTTTTTTCTACTTTTAGTTTTGTGGAATCAAATTAAATTGGAATATATTTATATAGATTTATAAGCTAACTGTTTGAAACACAAGCATCAAACATGGCAGCAGTTGTTCGTAGAGTTTGACGTTACAATCGTCAGAATATGAGACAATGAATGGCTTTCATCTCATCTCACCAGGAGAAAGGTGAGGAGGGAGGCGAGAAAGAGGGCCAGGAGTTGGGGGTGGTGAATATTCGCTGTTCCACCACAGCTAGGGTCCTGACAGGTCTGTGAGCTTCTTTCTCGAACTGAAATTAGACAGGACAGAGAGCTAGAGGAGTGTGACAGAGAGGTAGAGGAGTGTGACAGAGAGGTAGAGAGTGTGACAGAGAGGTAGAGAGTGTGACAGAGAGGTAGAGGAGTGTGACAGAGAGGGAGAGGAGTGTGACAGAGAGGTAGAGGAGCGTGACAGAGAGGTAGAGGAGTGTGACAAAGAGTTATTACAAAGCATTGGTAAATAAGATAGGATTTACAAGATTAGTAAATAAAACGGGTCTCACCCATATCAGGCTTGGCGGGTACATCCAGAATGCTAGGATCCACTGAATTGTAGCCTAAAAAAGTAAGACTTATAAAGACCCAAAAGAAATTTTATAATGAAGAAAATATTAGTGTAAGGTTTTAATTTCAAACATATAAACATATTTGCTTCGATTACCTTTCAAGTAGTGAAATGTTTTTTGACTAATTCACAAACCCATCAAAAGAGGTAATAACTGTTTTATATATTTTTTCAATGTATGATTAAAATACGGAAAAATCCTCCTTTTTACGGGCCTTATTGTCAATGACTTTTTGAAATGAGATTTTCAATTATTGTCGTGCGTAAAAGGGAGATTTTACAATATATTCTGTAATTAAAACCTATATTACTTATTTAACTACTAGTAGTATATAAAGGATATATTCTTTTATTTGAATATTTTATTTAGTAATTAATTTATTTTAACAAAAAATGAAGTTATAAAAAATACCGTCAAAATTTAAGGTCTTGAAATGGGAGACTTCTGCATTGGTGCACTTGTGTGTGTTGCAAGCCGTGAGAGCGATCCTGTGCTTGGTGTCATCGGTTAGATTGGAAATGTGATGTGAGAAACTCTTCTCCCATTCTTTCTCCCCATTGAATGCTTGAGGATCTGTGACAATCATTTTTCTTATTGAGGTGAAGGTCTTATTCTTTAAAGAGGGAAATTATAATGAGAAAACAAATATTTAGAGATTTTAAGTTATTTTTTAATATACAGTTTTATCAAATATCAATCTTTCAATATAAATTATTTCTTATTTTCGACAGATTATAACAACTGAAAATTATAATTCTTTCAGTTTTCAAAAGATCCATTTAACTGATTAGTTTTAATACACAGAGGGAGGAGTAACGCTATAGTTCCAACTTCAAATTCTCACGACTGACTCTTTTATCTAAGAGAAAACTTATTAGTGAAAATTTTGCTGTAAAAACTGCATGCCGTAAATATACATGTAGAGATAGAGCTGTATATAATCTAAAAATAATGACACGGTGGAAGTGAGAAAATAGGGGGGAGGGGGACATGTGGAGGTCTTTTAGTGATACCTTTATAGAAAAAGAGAAACAGTGATAATTTAAAATGATGAAACGAAGAAGCTGGAAATGAGTGAGGAGAAGAGAGAGAGGGAGCGAGAAATTAAATTAGTGGAAAGCCTCAAGCTGAAGTTGTCATAGCCTTGAAGACTAAAATCGCATTTTTAACATCTAGGCTATTATAATTCTGCCTGTTAAAATGAAGGTTTGAAAGTCGGGAGTATGATAAATAGAACAGTGATGAACGAAGCATTCTAGATTTAGTAAAGGTTAGGGTATATAGTGAGGAAAATTCGTTACACTTAATTTTTATTTATTACCACTTTAAGGAAGAACAAACCTTGTCCGGGTTGTCAACTTAAGTGTGGACGATTCTCTAGAATGGAACATTAATCATGGTTCTAATACCAAATAATTCTACAGGTTACGAGGGTTTTCTTGTGAAAGTTTGAATTTTATAAAATGACTATCTAGCTATGTAGAAACTAAATTATTTGTAAACGTGAGTAGCTTGTTGTACTTCTGACTATTTCCAAAATGTTAAAAATGTTTTACGGCACGACTTCTTATAACACCCGTCACTTACATTATCATTTTACCTTTTGATGAAAAGAAGTAACTAACTATCCCTGATGGTTACAGATTGGTCCTGAGCATCCATACCCCCCTCCCCTCCTTGCCTACTTCCTTCTCTGTCTTTTGACAATGCATACCGCATATTAAGTTTTATAGAAACTATCGATTTTCAACAGAGTTCTTGAGAAACGACATTCGGCATTTAATTATTTTGCTTTCGATATTTTACCTGTGCGTTGTGGGTAA
>JAUZNC010059439.1:61249-77752 GCA_034780395.1 Vannuccia rotundouncinata
ACCAATCAGAAATCTATACAGCAAACGGGGTTAGGGTTCCTTGAATACAAAATCAATCGGGTTATTTATTCAACAATGAATTCTAATTAATTATGTAGCGAGATAATAGCTATCCTGCTCTCTGTCGTGTTCCAATATATTTAGAACCTGCTAAAGGTTCTCTTTGAGAGTATAGATGGGAGTCCGGTTATACATCAGATCAAAAATCACTTTACATTCCGTCGTTTGTAAACAACGACGACCTATTCACAAAACTCTGGCTGGTTACAACATTAATTTTTTGTTGTTTTCATTTAGCAAACAATTTCCAATTTTTTAAAACGTGTAACTTTTATGTTAAAAATTCTAATTATTTTAGAAAAACGAAATCTCAAACATTCTAGACAGATAAAACAGTAAGTATAAAGTTTTTGTAGAGGACCATCTTGATGAAATATAATCAAAGTACAATTTAATTTCTGTATAGTCATTATTAATGACTTCATCTTTATACGGCCGAGAATATCTGAATATATCTTCGTCCATCTTTGATCTCTTCTCATTCTAACTTGTAAGCAAAACATGAAACAGTAAAAATGTCATTATGTGTCACTTCCTATAAACCAGAAGTGATCAAATGTAGTATTTGACGTACTGAAATGTGGACAATGACGGACGATCCGGAAGTCAAAACTATATTTATATCAAATTGAAAAAAATCGCTCTCAACACCTTGTCGCATGTACAAAAAAACTAATTTAGCTTCACAAACCCAAAACCCTAACTATATATATAGTTAACTTCAAATAACAAACCGGATGTCGAATCATGTTTCGTAGCTTTGACACATGTTTACTTCCTGTTGGCTGTACATTCTAAGTAGCCACTTGCATCTAATTAGTTCAGTATAAATGTTCCAACAGTATTTTTTAATACCGACAATATGTGCATGCGGGACAAAATGAATCTCTCTCGATGAATCCATGTATCGATGCAATTAAAAAACAATATAATTTCACATATTTCGACGGCATAGATGCAAACATAATGTCAAGCATATTTAATTTAGTAACAGAAAAAAATTAGTTTTAAAAAAATGAAATCTGAAGAAACGTAAAACATCTTTACATTAAGACAAGGTACATCATCACCTGAAACACGTGTTTGTTAATTGAATTCGCCCCAAGGGCTTTACATTAAAGAAGCAAAACTCAACGCAACTTAAAATATAAAATATAAAATTGGACAGAACAAAATCGTTCGCCCGACTTATTAAGAAAAAGAAGACTAAAATCTAAATATCAAAAGTTAAAATATTCTTAAAGCAAAACATAATATTGTCAAGAAAAAAATAAATAACCACCTTTATTATCAAATGGGAGAAAGCATGATTGAAAATCATCCAGCTTGCAAATAACATTCATACAAACTCGAGACTGGCTGTCCAATCGATAAATTAGTAATTTGCCTCGACCTACAATTAAACCTACATTCGTCCGTGCCAAGAACCAAGCCCGCTTCGGCAACTCAATGAATTATCCTGGGAATAGAGAATGCCCCAAGTCTATCTCCAATTAACTATCTTCTATGAGAGATGAAGAAATCAATATGCTGCTATAGTTAAATAACCGATCTACACAAATGCTGTAACACTTATTTATATTCTTAATGATTTCAAAAAAGTGATGTCGATATTTTTTATAGTCATCTAAAAGACCAGACTGGATTTGAGAAATATACGTCAAAAATTTACCAAATAGATTTTTGCTCAATAAAATATTTCGGAGTTTATTATTTCAGGATCTGAAAAGACAACTTATATTTTGTCAAATAAGTTTACAAACAAAAAAAAGTGGTAATTTTATCTGTTCGAATTTCTGTGATAAAATCAAAGGATGAAAGTAAATTAATTCAGGAGATATTTGCAAGAGACATTTTGACCCGTGTGATTTTGCTTTTGAATAATTTATAGATAAATATTTCATATTTGGAAAACTAGACACCATTGTCAAATGTGTTATTTAAAATTCAAAACAGAAACTTCAGGAGACTTCAATAATTCAATAAGGATAAGATTAATTGATTTCTTAAACATTTGAATATAATAATTGATTTGAACTTAAGTGTTACGTAATAGGTTCAGTATGATGAAATTTGCGATTTTCGACAAATTAAAAGTAATATGGTTAAAAGATTATTATATTTAATCTTTTAAAACAATGTTTAGTTTATGAAGATGTAATAAATAAATATATAGATTTTTAAAAATGGTAAATAAATGAATTTTTAAATTTATCATAATACTTTACAAGTCTCAAAGCGTTTATTTTCTTTAGTATATTTTTAACACAAACAAAAAATTCAAACACATTGTAACACTGTGTAAATAAAAGTAATAAAGATGCAAGTTTTAAAAACCTCGCGCGGAGCATCAATGAGAAATTAAAGGATTCAAAAGTATTGTGTAAAAGAATATAAAGGGTTGAAAACATTTTTTAGATCTACAACGATCAAGCATAATAAGCACACAAGCAAGCCAAGGATGCAAAGAAAAAGATTCTTTATTAAAAATAGAATTGCATGCTAGAAGCACTTCTAAAGACGCACAACCCAACCAGCTCAAGTTTCCTTCCTCTTTCAAGAAAACCTCGTTTTACAGGCATTCTCTGCAGATCAATCAATATTGTTTGGGTACTTAAAGGCCTTTACTGAGAGCTACTTTTTATCTAATTGATATTATATAATTTATTGTGCCTTGTATTATAGATTTCTACCAATATTAATTGTATAAACCAGGTTGCTGACTACAACTACACGCTCTTATATAAACAGACTCGAATTCTATGAGAATTTGGCAGGAATCTGAGAATGATTGGTGTATGGGTCAACGCTCCAAACTATTTATTTGTTTGTGTCTATTTATTATAACTGCCTGTCAAAGTCCATATTTTACCTTGATATATAAAAAGGAGTCACTTATATAGTTTGTCACATGTGCTTATCCCTATAACTAATTGAGTTAACTATAGGAACTTTAAAAGGAAACAGGAGGTCTTGTAGTGAAAGTAGCAACTGTTCTGCACATGTTCAGAGATCCATTTTCCCAAAATCCAAAGAATTTCTTTCTCTCACCCTTAATTGGTCTAACCTGATCAGGGAGGTTGTGGAAGCATTTATTTAATAATCAATCATGATGTTTCTATGGAAAATGTCTTTTTATGATATGCACAAATATCATATAATTAATGAAAGACAACTTGAGATTTCAAACTATAGTTTTAGTCACGTTTGGCATTAAGATATCTCGCATCTCTATTTCAACAAAAATTGTTTCATCATGGTTTAGGTATTATACAAACGTTTCTTTTTAATTATAAAGATACAAAGAACCTTTAATATAGCTAGCTAGAATTTATCTTTATATAAAGTTTGGGTTATATTTCTATATGATTTGGGATCTAAATAATGTATAGCATAGTTATTTCTCTATGATTTCCTGTCTAAATAAAGTATAATATAGTATAGTTATATATCTCTATGATTCATTTGTAATATTATGTGTTTCTCATTAAAAAATGTAGCATTAAAAGTCTTAACATTCAACTAAATTAAATACACCACATTTTACTTTGTATATAAATTGAAACAATGGTTCCCTGACTTCTATATAAACGTGTTTGAAGGGCAGTATCAGTTCTGAATACCTACTATATTATATATCGTCAGTTTACAAAATACCTTCTCTACACATGATATATTTTTTAAACGGCTGTTTCTAACTTTTTCAAATGGATTATATTTTAGAAAAGAAAGTTTGTATATAATTAGTTGGTTCTCGCTCCATATATACAGTGATGTTCCACGCCTTCTGTAACCAACTATAAAGTTATGCTTTCAATTATTATATACATTCATGCTGGAGGAAGTTTTCTGTTCAAAATGTGAAATTTTTACAAGTTTAAGATATTTTCGTCACTCATTAGCTAGAAATATCATGTTTTATAAAGGTGTAAACATTGAAAGAAAAAGTACATTAAATTGCAAACCAAAGTTGTCGAATATAAATTTTAATCATAGCATTTGTCGTAATAAAGAATTTTTACAGAGTTATTTCAATAAAAAAAAATATTTTCTTTAATAATTGAGATTTTGATGAGTATATTATAATTTAAAATTAAAATCTTGATAATTTGTTATACAATTCTGATCAGAAATCAAAGATAAAATGTTATTACGATGTTTATATTTTAATAATTAAACTATTATATTTGGTGATTTAATAGGAACAAAATTAATTTGTATTATATTTTCAATTAGAAAATTATTTTAAACATCGTTATGTCCATAAACCATTTTAAAATCTCATTTTGCCTTATACTTTGCAATAACATTTCAAGAAATTAAATGAATGTAGCAGATAATGTAAATGTATCAATCAGAAAAGAAAATATTTGCTTTTTATAAAACTAGTAGGCTTTGCTGCATATACTTCTCCCTAAAACCTATAAAGACCATCCTATATTATAGTGAACATATAATCACTCAAAATACACACGAAAATATATTCTAAATTCACAGTTTTATATATTATTCTTATCTCAAATCTCAGTAAATATTTCTGTATCTACAGGGCTCAGAACACGTACGTAGCCATGAATTTGTAGAAAATGATGATCCAATATTCAACACCCCCAACCCCGCTAGTGCACACCTGCTTGTCCACTCCAGCAAACCCGGGATACAGGCAAGTAAGCAGAATTTGAATATAATAGACAGCCTTAGCTCTACAATGTTACATATCATACACACAGGAGAAAAAGTGTAACTTCATCAAAAATGCAAATGACCCTAGGATGTGTATCAGTATAATATGAAAACCTTCTTCCGGAAGAAAACGTGAAATGGACACCAGAATACTACGTGACTTTGCGGTGTAGAGTTTGTGCTGGGTATCGGCTGCACTTATTATCAAATAATCCTCTCACAAGAGAAAACAGCGAACTGTTCACACCTCGTCTTGTGTGCACTAGGTGTCCTCCACTCGGGTAAGGGTAATGCGCTATCAGAGGTCTACCAGGTTTGCAAGGTGATCTCAAATATCGAAAAAACTAGAAAATCGTTTCGAAAAGTTGACAGAAGTAAATTTATTTATAGGTTTATAATATAGTTAATATAAATTTCGTTATTTTTAGTGTGAAATATTAATTTAAAAATAACTTACTGGTTGTTCCTGCATAACATTGATGGTCACATTCTTGATGCCAGCTCGAGAGCGAACCCTCCATTGCAGTTGATAGTAATCTGAGTATTTCCCCTTGTTTTTTGATGTGATCTTGGGCTTGGAAGGAGCCACTGTTTTCAACAAAATAAAAAAATAAAATTATAATTGAATTCTAAAGATAGAATGATGTTAAAATGTTGAACCAAATTAAAAAGTATCTATTAAAAGTGGATCAAAACTGGAAACTATTTAATTTGATTCGATTTATATAAACGAAAAATAGAAGATAGAAAACTTTCTCAAAACGATTGTAACAAAGATAACGATTTTATTTTAGAGACCAGAGAAACTGCTTTAATGAGAAGAGTTCTCAAACAGGGAAATCTAGATATAAGGCACAAGTCGATTGAAATCCCCATTTCCAATCACCAAGTTAACGGTGTTATGCATTCAGTTTCACAGTCTGACGAGTTTTTCTTGCCACTTTAGAAGCAGGACAGATCAAAAATTCTTTCGTATATCAAAAACATCTCTGCTCTTTCCTTCTTCTAGTATACTGTCCCGTGCTGTTTCTCCAACTCGAGAAAGCCATTACTGCAATCTTGAAGCAAAAACGATTTCCTTAATTCACATCACAAATGTTTAATGCCCTTCATTTCAGGTAAATAGATATTTATCTCCACATTTGCAGAGAGTTCCTGTCTCGCGTAAATGATATTGTTTGAAGCATAAATTATCGATCAAGATCACTTTATTCAAGCGATATTGAGCTGAAGAAACGAACTTATATAACGAATAAGTAACAGCTCTAAGTAGGTCAAGGAGCTTGTAACCAAAGTAACCAATGAACAGTGTTGTTTTTAAAGTTTAATTTAAATGTGGAAATAGACGTAATTATATTTTAGTAATTTTCTTCATCAAACAAGGCGAACGGAGAACATTGCTCGGCAATTATTTTATAATCAAATTTTATATCGATTTCCATTCGAAGGGTTATTTTGTTTTTCGACGCATTCCCCAAAGATTGCATCGTTACAGAGTTGAAAAACTACAGGGTGGTATTAGACGGTCTCATCCTCCTGAGACAACTGAAATTCTACCCCATAGCTTTGATGTGTCTGCATATAGGTTTACTTTTTTAGCAGCCATCTACATCGGATGTACCATTAATTACCAACAAGAGGAGTGAAAATGCACGACACACAGATTCTCGTAATTACTAAATTCATTATTTTAACTCTGTAGTATAGATCTATATGTGTATATACATCGTCGGCTTATATTATGTTTTCAGATAACTCCGATAATACCGGCATCGAATGCCTATTTGACAAACTCGAAAAGTAATTAATTATTTAAAAGATAACGGAATGAAAAAAAAAAAATATTTCTCTGAACAAAAAACAATACTAAAATTTATTTTGTCGTATGATATTATAAAAAAAACAGTGACACATTCTTTGAAATATATAGCTTATAAAATACCAAGCAAAGCTATTATAAAACGGCTTACCGAGAGTGTAAAAAAGGTGTACAGTATTAAACTATTATTTACAAATGTATTACCTATGTGCATCAATTAAATAATAACATATGCTTGCGTCGACAAAGTAATACGGTAAATAATGGAATAATTTATACTCAAATGTATTAAAAAAGGCGAGTATACAGTAGAATATATTATGAATTCCATCATTTTAACTCGTGTGAAGAAAATGACAGTCGAGAGATTATGACCGAGTTGATCTATGACTTTATACTGATCAATGTTGGCCTTCTCTTTACACCCTACAGCGGGAAACATTTTATAAATTATTTAATTGTAGCAGTGAATAGATGTTGGGGATGTAAGCGAGCTGTTATTGTGATATTCTAAACTATAATCAATCAAATTGAAATGATCCCTTAAAAGCAGCCGCCGACCGATCTAAAACCGAAAGAGTTGTTTCAGGGTAGAAATGTATTTCACTAAATATTGAATAATTCTAATGTTATTGACTTCTAATTCAAAGATAATGAAGACAATGTTTCAGCTGCACAATTTTGTATGCTAATATTTATACGAAATTGAAAACGCATCGGTGAACGCGTCAGGGAACAGAATATTTAATGGTTCAAACATATATTCCGATTTTACTGTATTTTAATTTACTATTATTATACCTATTACAGATTCAAATTTTAAAATTAAAATAAATTTGAACTTGTTTACATCTAATTAATTTAAATTTCAATATTTCAAATTCTTGAACTCTTAATTTTTCCAAATTTGAAAATACCGCCAATATTTAACGTACTATTTACTAAAACACGATGACATCTATAACTATTTTTATATTTATCTCTTGACCAGAATTCAAACAAGCTTGCCAACTATTCCTTCTGACTAAACTATTCTTGTGATTCACAAACATAGCCAACGTTATTTAGACAGATGGAGTCAGGTCAACACTGCCGTAACATGGAACATGTAACTGTGTCACTATAGAAACACTGCCTACAGTGAATAGTGGTTGCAGTTAGGTGTAATACCATGATTGACATCGTAAGTCAAGTCAAGAGGGATGAGAAGGGTTGAGTCGAGACACAAACGATTTTGTTGCTATCTACAATATTTGTGAAACACTTCCAATCTTATGAGGATAGGGTATTGATTCCTCTCCATATAAAAATTACAGTATAGTTATATCTCTATGATTTCCTTTCTATATAATGTATAGTATAGTTATATCTATATGATTTCTTCTCTATTCGATGTGCAGTATATTGTTTCCTAAATATATATACTAAAATACATATACCGATTAAAAATAAAATAGACTATAACATTGAACTATTTGTCAAAAATCAGATTTTTAATCAATATATTATTTGATCGTAACTAAATTTAATCATAGCAAAAACTCAATTAAGCTAGCTTGCTGGACGCTTCTCCATTTCCAAAATTAATTGTATCTTATTCGGAGGTTTCCGGCTCTCTATAACGCTGAACATTATCATTCTACTCGAAAGAGTATTGCAGAATGAAATTGGGAGAGGGGTCCACTTAGTGAATATATATATATATATAATAGTGTCCAGGGGGCAGCATCATTTCACAAAAATCAAAAATAATTGAGAGAGATGGAAGAGATGCGATGAACACTGAGAATAGTAACAAATTGAGACAGATATTTTGGCACTATATATATATATATCAGAATGAGTGTAGATAAGAAACTATACTTGGAAGAGGAAATATAATTCATAGTGACATCGTCTACGAAAAAAACAGCTTCGAATATTGATGAAGCTGATAACGTTGGAAACTTTTTCTTTCCAAGTGGTCCACCCCTCCTGGTAAAAGATTTATAAATGGAATTTCTTTTCAAACAGAACTGCGGTTATTTACTTGGGACTCCAGAACTTGATTATATCTTCTGATTTTTGGACGTTCCTTCAATGGCTGTCGGGGGATTTGGAGCACAGAAATCGAGCTAGTCCCCAACCCCCCACTAATGACTAATCGAATTCTTCAACTGCAGCCAAGACAGGGAGGATTCCATTTTACTTTTTGAAGTCAGTTGTTTCACGGAGGCTTTCAACCTCATGGACCTGTGCGGAGTTATCCAGCTTATTGTTCAGGGGAAAGATAAAACTGCCTAGTTGTGCACCGAGAAGAGGGTTCAAAAAATTATATAACCAAATGAGGCTGTAATTATGCGCCGACTATTTTCCTTTTGGTTGGTACCGGATAAGAACAGATTGTTGCAGAGGTCATAGTAGCATGACAGAGGAAAGTCATGAATCATATAACGGCTTGATTATATAGCATAAAATTATCCTTACCAAAAACCAGCTACAATATTTCGTCATGAGTGTGGCTGTCGTTAGCACGAAATTGAGAAATTATTCAAGTTGTCAAATAAAGTTAGTGAAACGCAGTTGGCGCAGATATTTTTTATCTCTTTTTATAATAACCGAAAAACTTATTTTATATTATTGCTATTAATTAACATTCGAAATTGGATTGAAACACATTTTGGTGATAATATTTTTATATTTTTTAAATCGTTAATTCGAAATAAACATTTTTTGGAACAGGCCGGGAGACACATTTTGGCGTTGTTAACAAAAGGTTATTAAAATTTATTGTTTATCGAAATCAGTTAGAATCTATAAAAAACAATTTGGGAGTGATTAATACATCTGACTGAAAATTATTTTGTATATTTCAATTTGTTTAACTGAATAATAATATTTTTAAATATAATTTTTATTACTTTGAATAAAAAGAAATGAATGAGACTATCGCTAATGATGAATATATAACATTATCTTTTCTGACAATTGATAATGAAGATTTTTAATGATAAATGTTTAAGTCAAGTAACCTTAAGCATTGCAGATTGTGAAACTGAACTCCACAAAAAAGACACCGATTCAATGCACCTCGAGCTACGTTAGGAAGGATTTAAATCGATTTAATATTTCATAAAATTATTTATTATACAAATTTATTACATCATACGAAAGTTAAAATGATTTACATGGTTTGTTCATAGAAAGAAATTGTATAACATTTATTGTTAATATATTGCATTTAATGAATGAATTTCCATTTCTCGAATTAATTTTTATAATAAATTATAGTGATAGGATTAATCGATAATTTATCCTTTAGAATTATTAGTATATTTGTTATCATGTACAAATACGGTATGAATATATTTTATGGAACAAATAGAACTAACTATAAACAAAACTTTAAACAGTACCTTACAAATAATATCAATCGAGTGATAAGCTGTAACTGTAAAGAAAATATTTTTGAATTACAGGATATGCGGAATGGTTTGCTTATTTATTTATTTATTTAATTATCAGAATGACAATACACAATAAAGCGACATTACAATGGTAGTTATTTAATAATCCTGAAATTAATTTTATTTAACAATACATTTCTAGGTTTTATCCTAGACAAAGGGTATTTGTGTTGACACATTTTGTCTTATTTTTAAATCAATAGACACATTTTTTATAACCTGGAATAATTAATCAATTTATGAATGTTGCAGAAGATCTTAACACTAAAGGTCCTGGATCTACCACCCATTGAAACAACTTTAATTATGGTGGAGGAAAAGGCCCTCCCATCCTGAAATCAGTTTCCATTTATAAATTTAAATCAGTTAAAAAACACTTTTGCCGCCACTAAGGACTGCGAAAATATATCGATTATCGACAAACAAACAGTGTTGAGCCTCAACAATAAAAAGTACGTCTTTAGGAAGCAGCTTTTAATACATCAACAGTAGACAATCAAACAAGAAGTTCTCAGCCGAAATTACATAACTGGAGTCAATTTGGTGAAAAGAAGCATAGGAGTAAAACTGCTTGTGTGGTGCGGGGTCCATAGACCATCACAAGGGCAATAAATTCAACTGGTGTTTCCGGCAACCTTCCTATCTAATTCCGCTCAGAGGTTTCTCTTCCATTTTTCAAAGTTGGCCGACAACTCTGGAAACGTCTCTTGAATAAGCTCTTTTCAGTCTGAAATCCTCTGCCGTCAATTTTACAAAGACAAATATATAGCTAGCTTTTTATAATGAGAAAAGTTGCCGCGCGCGACTTGGAAGCAAACATTTCTAGTGGATCCAGAACAAATGTGGCCTACCATTCTCTTTTATGTTTTCGTGTAAGGGGAGTTGTGGCATAATACACAAAAAAGCTCATTTTATTATTATTTTGGGGACTGTTCACTTGTGTTGAGGTTAGAATAGCAGAACAATGACTAAATGACGTTTTTATATTGTTTTATAAAGCCGTTATATTTCATTTTATTATTCAGTTAGTCAATTATCGTTCGATTATATACTATACTATTTTTTGTTGCAGTATGACTTAATTAAGAGTTTACAAAACCTTCTTTTATACCAGACTGAGTTTTACAGTAGAGTTGGAGGAATTTAAAAACCAAAATTAAAGTTTTGGATTGAAGATCATTTTAGATAAAAATGTTTCGCATAATAATTAGAAAATGTTGAAACAGATTTAACTTCCAAAACATATAAATAGCCAACACATATTTCAAAATAAGAAAACAATATATCTTTAATTGAGGATTAAAATATATAGACAAGACAATCGTTCAATTATAAGATTTGGTGGTTGACTAGCAGACATTTTTTTAAAAGAGACTGCAGCATTATCTGATCCTCTGTTCCATAATTTCTGAGATACAAGGTTCTAATTAAGATGACCTTTCTATGACGTCTTAAGTTGTATGATTTTTTTGATTTTTTCAGGTAAGCATTAAAAAGTTTCCTAGTGCTCGTAATATTTGTGTTTATTTTATAAACTCGGATATCTATGTATATCGATTAATTATATATTGATTGATTTTCACTAAAATGATAAATATAGATATTACATTAATTTGTATTAATAATTAATACCATCTTTTAAAAATTCTTTTCCTGTGTGTATCTTTTTTATATTGATAAAGTTTTATCAAAATTGGAAGCTTAGTAAAAGATACCCAAATATATAAATACAAAATACGCATTTAAATATGAAATAGGTCATAAAATTACTCTAACGAAATATGTAGAAAAGTTGACAAAGTTATATTTAATAATTCAATTCAAACATAAAACTTTTTCCTCTGAAGTTTTCTTGGATTTAAAAACACGACAATTATACAAGTTTCTTGATTATCACCTTCGGAGAATTTCCAGAAGTATATATCTTCTATATAACTATTGCAACATCTAATACTATTCATGCGCCCAAAGAATAATCCGCCACTAATTCTATTAATTATAGCAAAAACAAACGACATAGCTGGACACACAAAAAAACACAGAACGTCATAAAAAGCTACATAATTTCCGATATAAGATATTTCTTTTTCCATCCTTAAGATATTGATAACCTCCTGCATATAAGCTTACACCTGAACAACAGGATCAATCTTCAACACAATTGAACTGGACATAGCTGGATCAAATTCCTCATCTATATGTGGATCAATATATGCAAAGAAAACTTTTTCACTGCTCTAGAATGAACGATGTGATATTTCCGTGTTTGTAAAATTCTGCCGGAACGATATTCTCCTTTTTTTGTATTAATATTATACACTAATTACTTATAAGCTAGCCAACTATTATTATAAAGATAAAAATATAATTTTTACTGCTCCCCAAACAGACATAAAATTTCAGATCTGGTATTTTGCTGATAATCCCCGGCTGGTCGATTCTATAATTCATGGCTAGAATATAATATAAAAATGATAAAACGGGGAGTTTATACAAATTGATTATACAACCATTCACGGTTGTCTGTTAGACTCAAATCAGCCGAAAACCAGTTTGTTAAAACTGTAAATATCCCGGTCGTAACTTATCAAACATCTTTATCTCAAGCCAAGTTTTTCCTCGTATATTGTCTACGGTGAGTGTATATTCAGCCAATAATGGGATTTGTGAAAATTTTCTGCTTCATCTGGCATCAATCAAACTCCCCAAGAAATTCAAAATCAATAGAAAGATTCGTGTTTAACTTTGGACTAAACTTTGAGGTATTTATTTTTCTTTTTGGAGATATTGTATTCAAAAAATAATGGCATACAACTGTTATTATTATCGATTATAAAAATATGTACAAACGAACTTATATTGTGTACAAACAAAATGAATAGTGTTCATGCTTTCAACTGAAAATAAAGTTTACATTTTCTGACATTTGAAAACGCAGAGGTAGTTTAATTGAACAAAACACGAAAAATAAAAAAAAATGTCACTATGATTCTGGCAATTAAAAGACCACAACAACAAATAAAATCAATCAGTAAAAAGTATCTGAAAATAGGAAGGTTTAATGATTTAATTCAATTAATGAAAATACCACTGTCCCGCTACCCAGGAAGAAATGTGCGTTTTAATGTTCGTTGTTGTCTTGCTATGTGACAAAACTAAACTTAGTATATAGCAGAATGGTTGTGAATATTTAAAAAATCATGCATTTAAATAGTTTAGCTGTAATTATTTTGTAGCTATAAAAAAAGTGAAAGTCTCATTGTAATGGGTTTATTCCCACAAAGACCTTATTTTAGGTAAAACCTTATTAATTTGGAAATCATTTTAACATCTTTTCTAATCAAATACAACTACATACATATTGTTGAATAAATCTTGCTAAATTAAATTTTGAAATATTATTGCGTTACTCAAATATTATTGAAACACAAAGAGCTTATTTACACTGGTTAGTATGTCTAAAATATATTGTCTAAAAATATATCCACTCAGCAATGGAGTAAAAAACACGGGTACTCTAATTCTCTCTGCGTCACGACTCATTTAGGTAAGGGAGAAATGGTTGTATTATAATTTTCCTTCATTCTTATATCTATAGTGGGTACTTTAACGAGTATTCAGAAAGAAATCTTGAAAAAGAAAATATGAGAGAAGTTGTTAATGTCGAATGTTGTTATCAGACATAGACGAAGAGTCAACCATTTCTGCATTGGCAATGTTCAAAATCTTAATCAGGGAATAAAAGTACACCCCAAGTAGGAGGATGGAAAGCAGATCAATGAAGGAGGGGGGGGGGGTAATTTTTTAATTCAGTTTTCAAAAATACGATTTGTTCAACTACAACAAAGAATTAGCATGCTGTTTGTTCGGCTCCTTGGATCGAGAGGGTTATGAAAACAGATGACCTATAGGACAATGTGGTTAGATTTAAAAAGAAAAGATACGAGAAGAAAAATCTATTTCTTGAGAAGGTTAAATCGATACGTGATCTCATTATCTTTCATCAAATAGAGTTTGACAGAAATCGAAAATAAGCAGAAACCTCCGTGCGTACTTTTGTAAAAGACAATTTCCTGGCCTTAAATTTCCGTCTTTAATAAAAAAGAAACGGAATAAACTTAGGAAGACTTCCAACACGAAAAATTAGACTAAGGTTTAAAATAAGTCTCCATTGAATGTGAAGATGTTAATAGCAGTTATTTGAAGAGATTTATTTCACTTTACACAGTATGGACTGAACGAAAAAATAGAAAAATTACTCTAGCGGGTTGCCTATACAATTCTTATAATTCCAAAAGCCAACACGACAGTCTTTATATAAGTATAATGGAATTATTCCATATGGCATTATGCCAGACGAGTGAGTCAAAAGGAACTGCTTCCCAGGATATGCGTGTGTGAAGATGATTATTAAACCTCTGGATTAGTAATAGTTGCCATGTTTTCAAAAGATCCCTGGCAGAGGGGCATTAAGTCTGTGAAGCGTGTAACAAAACACGGTGGAAAAAGAGTGGGAATTGTCTGACAGTCAGATTGTGGAAAGAATCATTGTTTTTCCTATATGCTCTTGTAATCAATACGATAGGTGTAACTAACCAGAGTTCAACTAAATACTAACCTGCGATATTTGATAAATTAATTAGAAAAGGCGATACTGAAAGTGAAAGCGACGAAGAGTGGGCTGTAATGGATCATAAATTTGTGATTAGTTCTATGAGGTTCTAAGTGTTGGGTAACACAGAATGATTTCTGTGGTGGGGGAGGATAAAAAACAAACAAAAAATAGCAGATCTGATGTTGGCAGAGAGGGCTGCCAATAACCAAACCAATCTCGTATTAATATTAATGGATCTTGACACAACAGTTAAAGTTGTCAATTGATTATGAAGTCATTAATTAAAATATCCCCATATGAAAATACAGAGTCCGCGTTTTTAAAAGCAATGATTTATGCTGTCTGACCAGCTTCAATGTGGCATAGGGGAATATTATTAATAGATGCTCAACGATAACTAAAACTCTACCAGCCGCTTGTAGAAAGAGAAAAGAGTATTCCCAAACCGAAAGAGACGTCCATAATCTTGTTGAGTTCTTTCTCAAGTTAGGCAACCTTATTATTACTAATTATCGATTTTAAAAAATAATTTAAAACTTGAATAGCAGTTGTGGTTGGACACCTAGATTCCTAGATTCATTGAATCATAGATTTCTTTTGGAAGAAACTAATTTATTTCAATTCGCAGGAATAATTTTTATATCATTTCAAAGTATATAAAACAATATTTCCTTCTCGGCTATAAGTCTACTTGCTAGGATTCTTCCTAAAAAATAAATTAACTCAACAAACCACGGCCAACTTTTCATGAAATATAAACAATAAATTTTCACTTCCAATGATTAACTTGTCAAAAAACATATTAATGGCTTTCGTTTTAAAATTATATATTTCCACCGTTTTAAAACTATAAAAACAGTCTCTCTCATTTTGCGAGTGAAACGGTTGAATGGCTGAATTCATTGTTTGCAAATTTGGAATATAATTCTATTTCAGAAAACTAAAAAGAGGTCTGTCTGACTGAAATCCACTTTTGAAATTATTCCCAATTGTTTTTGATTCTCAAATTCTCTTCAGGATTTACTCAGACAAACAAAAAATATTGCTCGAAATAAAATGAACAGCCATATAGAACAGTTATACACGGCAGCAAACAACATGGGACACTGAAGAATTCCTCTACCTTAAAAAAAAGATTACCAATCGACTATGTGACATCATTTTCAAGGGGATCAGGGGGTTAGGTTAGCCCTATAATAGTGACGGCGGCAAATATGAAAGTATTTGAGGTCGCAATGGATGATTCAGAGCGCGCTCTCCATTCATGATAAGAGAGATTCTTGTATTGTTTAGAATAAAAAAGAAACCTATACCGTCTCTCTACTCACAACTTTCAAAATTAATCCAGTGCAGATAATTAGCTCAAGGAATGATTTGACTGATCTTAGGATATAGATAGTTAGGCAAATTCCATAAAATTATAAGTCTTTATTATATTATAGATTGAGAAACCGCTCTAGGATGGTATAATATTACATATTTTTTGTCCAATATGTAACAATCTTCAGACCAACTATGACCAATTCAGCGGATATACCTTGAGGGTGATTGCAACAGTTTACTCTTTGATATGAAATAAGTTGTTTGCAGTTGGAAAAGACCACATAAATTACTCCGTCATTAAAAGACGATATGCGGTCTGACGAATTACTACATTCAATCGTAGAATGATACCTATTAATATTACAATAAATCAAATCCGATGGAACGATTTAACGCTCAATGCGGTTGATAATATCTGATTATAAGAGGACTTCTTGATTAGCTTTTCCAAAATAATACAATAATAATGTTTACTATTTGCTGTTATGATATCAATTTTTTAAAGTAAATCGTCGTTTTCATGTGACTTAACGATGTATAAAACCAGTTTATTATTT
>JAUZNC010059439.1:77852-93094 GCA_034780395.1 Vannuccia rotundouncinata
CTGTTATGATATCAATTTTTTAAAGTAAATCGTCGTTTTCATGTGACTTAACGATGTATAAAACCAGTTTATTATTTCATGATTTGATACACTTTTGATTAGATTGTTTCTAACACAAATATGATAAAGAAATATAGTTGTGGTTCAATTTATGTTAAATATTAAATTGACAGAATTATAAAAATTAATTAACTTGAAAATATAGAATAATAAAAAACTTAATGCTTTTTTGGTGATATAGTTATAAGTATACCTTGATTTACTATTTCATCATATTAAATTACAAATATGGATAAATTTAACACGAAATTTGACAAAACGAGCAGGGAAATACTTTTTCAAACAGTGAATTTTTAAATAGCAAATTCAATAAAAAATGCACCTTATATAACGTTATGACTTATAACGTTAGAATATTAGAATATAATATAATCATGTGATGCGAATGTCTTGTAATATAATACTTAAATCCGGGAAAATGGATGATTGCGAGATTGGTGTTCTGATATGTGTAACTCCAGGGTCGGCTGAAGATTAAAATGTTTAAATTTTATGAAAATGTTGTGAGTATTGTTACATTTTTTATATATAAAGTAAAAATGACATTTTAGAACAAGTAGGACAAGCAATAATCGATATTAATACTTCAACAATATATATTTAGGTGTTTATATCCTAGTCTATACATAAAAATAAACATTTCAAGACGTCGACGAATATATCTAAAAGTAATTATCATTATTTTAAATTTATAATTAATATCGTAAAATTAAAATTGTTAAGTTTTACAATTTCTTGGTAGAGTATATTTTAGTATCCATTGATACAGTTATTAATTTATTGATTATATTTTAATGATTACTATTTACTAAGTTTCTATTTATTATTATATAAATACTTTATTTATTCATTTTTTATTATTGATTTTTTGTCAACTTAAGGTAATTAGTTAAAAGTGAATGTAGAGTTGAATAGAGACTATATAGATGATAAAATAAATTTGAATATTAGAGTATTAGAATATTCTCATGAGAAAATTTTTTTTAAATCGTCATTTCATTTCATTTTTATCAAATTATTTATATTTAAATTTTTACATAAGGTAAAAGTAAATTCATTTTTACATTTTCACGTAACTGTAAGGTATATAATCTCCTCCCAACAATACATAAGTTATGAAAAACTTGTGATTTGTTCATTAGGAGAAATCTCAAGAGACATCCATTCGAAGTTCGTAACAGGATTCCCATTTAGCTTTTTTGCCAGATTCAACAAAGACAGTTTCCATAATGGAATAATACGACTAGAGAGTTACTCACATCTCGATTAAAATGTTCCTTTTTAGAAAGTAAACTACAAAGTTTTTATTGTGTAGGCCAGTAACGAAACATTGAGCTTGAATATTGAACATTTACGAAACATGTAACATCTTACGTCAAATAGAAATCGACTGAAATATTTGGTTCTTTTGTTTTTTCTGAAAATATGTTACCGAACATTCAACCAACTTCGGAGTTTAAGACTGTCCATTGATCGACATAATATAGACTATTTGCCGACATGATACCGAAAAATTGCATACATGCGATGCCAACATGATACCGACTATTTGCCCACAAGATAGCGACAATTTGTCGACAGAATGCCAACATGATACCGACTATTTGCCCACAAGATAGCGACAATTTGTCGACAGAATGCCAACATGATACCGACTATTTGCCCACAAGATAGCGACAATTTGTCGACAAAATGCCAACATGATACCGACTATTTGCCCACAAGATAGCGACAATTTGTCGACAGAATGCCAACATGATACCGAATCTTTGCCCACAAGATAGTGACAATTTGTCGACAGAATGCCAACATGATACCGAATCTTTGCCCACAAGATAGCGACAATTTGTCGACAGAATGCCAACATGATACCGACTCTTTGCCCACAAGATAGCGACAATTTGTCGACAGAATGCCAACATGATACCGAATCGTTGCCCACAAGATAGCGACAATTTGTCGACAGAATGCCAACATGATACCGACTCTTTGCCCACAAGATAGCGACTATTTGTCGACAGAATGCCAACATGATACCGACATGATGCCAACTATTTGACGATATTATTGATATTACCGATAAAAGAGTTCAAACATACATTTGAGTTCAACGATGACCTTTTCGGCCGAACCCTCCTTATTTTTCGCTTTACAGGTGTAGTATCCGGTGTCCTTGCCAGTCAACTTGAAGAACGTGACCGAGTAGCGATATGAGTACCGGTTGATAAGTGCAAGGGAAACCTGCCGCTTCTCCTTGATATTCATCACACCACAATCAACTTCTGGTATCGGGTTGCCTTCAACATCAACCTGAATGCAAAATTTAATAAAAAATGACAAAATGTTAAAGATAACAAAAACTTGAAACGTACTATTTAAAAAAAATCTGGTCTAGTGGAGGTGTTTTTTTCATTTTATTAATTAAACTATCAAATTAACGAGTTATTTGAATACTATAATTATTAAAATAAAAACTTTAATTAGTTTATAAATCTTACTGAGCTTGTAAGTTTCATTATATTTATATTTTAAAAATTTAAAATAAAACATCCATAATAAACAAAAGTTGAAAAACAAATAAATAATGTTCTTGGTGTATTAACAAAATTTTAAAACCACTTAAAACGAGTGTCCATCTTTCCTTTTATAACCAGATTTTTGACAGTTTAATATCCTAGCAATGACATACGTTTTCTTTTATAATTTGGTAATGGCTACTTGAAAGATATTGTTCCAGTCATTATTTATAGAAATTAAAGTTGCAAGCACGAATATATTGCAGCCAATTTATATATATATATATATGAACTCTATAGTGATTCCACAAATAGTGTTTGCGCTATATAAGTCATATAGCTTGTTAGATTATGCGTATAATTGGATAAACCAAATTTCATTTTATATATCCATGTAAATCCAAGTATATTTAAGTTATATCTATGTTATTATCTGTTATTTAGATGTTATTTAATTGTTATTTAGCTGCAATTATTTGTTTCTATTTGTCTGTACTCCTATGGATTTCTTCATCGACTTAAGTTCAATTTTTTATTTATTCAACATTTTTATATATTTTTCCAAGTCCAGTGTTCAATGTTTACAAATCAACAGTCGACCTTGAATGTTTGGAATAAGAGTATTCCAGAAAAAGAAGCGAATTACTGCCTCATATGGAATAACGACTGTTGTGAAGTCATAAAATGAGTAACATATGAACCAAGCGACGATCTGCTGCTGCTGAGTGAGGAGGGGAGTCAGAATATAATCGTCCTGCCTAAAAACTAAGATAATTGATTTGATGTGTTTTGTATAAGAGAACCGTGATAAATCAATCGACACGAGTTATCTATATATTATAAAAAAGGGAACAAAAACTAAAAATGTATCTATGCGGACAAATATTATAAATATATGTTCCTGTCGTCTAAAGCTACAACTTTCAGAATATTTGGTTGCATGCCTCATTTCTTGAGTATATGAGTTACCCAACAAATCATAAACTGATTCGACCGATGAGAACTTAATGAAACTGCTGCTTTGACTTGGATGGAGGGGAGGCGGGAGTCTATCCTGTCCTGGTTAGAATGTGGAAAATTAAATTTGGTCGAGACCGCGAATATATAGAAAGATTTGGGCAAGGAGGAAATCATGAGGGCGAAGTGAGGGCTCAAATGTCATGTCCAGAGATGATTTGGAATAGGAAGAAGGAAATAGGAGAGGAAGGGATTGAGAGCAGAGAATATTTTCGAGTTAACGAACGAGAAGGATTTAGACGGACAAATAATTCGATTACTCGACGTCCGGTTAAATGCGACAAGCTAGGGCCGTAAACAAATACAATATAAGCCACAGTAGTGTGACAGGACATGTGTCAAATCCTTCCTTCGTCCTTCATCTTCGTCTATCTTCCCAGGGCTTTAGTTGTAGATTAGATATATTTAAATATATGTAAACTAAAGCAGACAAGTTTAATCCAAGATACTGTTCTCTCGACGGATCGTCTGGCCACAGTTCACCGCTAAGAAATGTGACAGATGCTGGGTTTCTACTGAACGAGAAACTTTTCCCGGGAAGACAGAAAAGGGAATAAAGAAACAAACTATAATCTGAAGAATGCTTAATTGAAATTCTATTGCAGATTTACGTAGAGTAGATATAAGAAATCTCAGGATGACGTTGAGATTGGCAAGTGAGTCAGACATCTCTCACCTTTAATATACAAACGTTTCTCAATTTCCCTTATCAGCGTTGTCTTCAGCCCGACCGACAAAACTCTCTTTTCACGCCCTGACTGTTGAGTGGGCAAACGCTACTACCCCTCCATACCCCTTTATGAAATTGGTTGGGTCGTTTTTAATTTTCTCAAAAATCCACAATCACCAAACTTTGGATCTGATATCCTCCGATAATTCTTTGCTGAAAAGATTTCTTTTAAATACCCTTGAACTTTATCGGTATAATTATTTATTAAAAAGAGAATTGTCATACCGAAGTTCTGAAAATGAACAAACTGAACAATGTCCATTAAGACGATGTTAATTATTTTAAAATAATTATCGACACCAGCAGGTTATTTACTTTTTAATTCAGACGTTTTAGATTTTTGTTTTTTTCTTTAATAGAAAAATATAGTAGTTATTAATTAAATATTAATTTCTGAACCAGAAAATTGTACGGTACATTTTAGGATGAATACGCATATTATGCAATACATAGACAAGCCCAGCTCAGCCCATCCCAACGATTTTTGCCCTAAGCATTAATCAAGTCAATTGCCTCATTTGCATTAACTGCCAGCAACGAAGCAGAACATAAAGACAAAGATGGAACCCTGTTCCACAACGTGCTAAAGATTGAATTTTGACTATCCTAATTCTCTTTAACGCTTGTCCGAACAAAATGGTAAAAGTTATTGACCACCGTTCATCCCCTGATATCAATTGACTCCTCATTATATATTTGCCTATAAGCCTAAGGCCCTCCTCGTAGACAGATTAGGTCCACAGATGGTCTCAGTAAATTAATTTTCTTATACGTGTGTGTGTCCAAGGTTTCCCTAGTAATAAAATGCAATTAAGATATCAAAATGGGTTAATCAGAAAACTTAATGACAACGTGAGTAAATTATTTTTGTCTTTTGTTTCCATTTTACGACAATATGAAGAATCCTATGCTACAGTGAAATACGGTCACCCTAAATGTCTTAACCGTTCTACACAATAAATATTAATTTTTCTAGTCAAAAATAGATTTCTACATATTAAATGTATTTCCACTTCCTTTCATCTATATGAAGCCACAATTATTTTGTACATATGCGCTTCTGAAATCATGATCATTACAAACAATGATTATTATAATCTTCATTCCAGAAACACCTGAGCCTGAATCTCCAGTGACTTCAACTCCCAAAGCCAGTGGTGCAAGTAATATGATTAATTCCATATAAGTAGAGATATATGCCTCATAGCTAGTCATAATCTATAAGGTATAATGTCTATACTTCCTTTTGAAACAATATACAACAAAAGGTGGCAGCAAGGATTTCAAGTTTAAAATCGAAAATAGTGAAGCTTTAATTCTTAAATATAATCCCAGGTTAAGACTCTTTCCCGTCAATAAAGATGTCGTGTGTGTAAATGCATGTTAGTGAGGTTTCTGTTGTTCCTTCTAATCGCCCTGGTCCGCTGTGAAACGGATGAGTTACGTACGCTATATGACTAGGTTTTTGGAATGAAGAATCTATTTTTCAAATATGTCGATTTCAAAAGAAAATTTAAAAAAAGTTTTTTAATGATTATTCAAACTTTTAGTCGAAGTTCTTCAAAGGGAAATTTTTTCTGGAATTTGAATAATTAATTGTTAAATAATCATAAATAAAAATAAACTATTATATAGACAAAATAGCAATAAATTATATTGGTTAAAAGAACCGTGAGATATACAAGGTCGCCAAGTGGAAAAAAATTAAAGAAAAACATTTGATCAATTTTCGGAAAAATTTTTCAACCTCCAGTAGGTTTTTGAGGAGGTAAGAGGATCTGAAGGCTGGTTGATAGGTAGATAGGGGTGTAAATTGAGATTAAGTAGTAATAATTACTGAATTATAACCAAGTGGAATTAGAAGATAACTGGAAGGTTTGATTCAATGAAGTTCTTTGATGAACTTCCAGTTAGTGAAAATAATAATAATTTGAAAGGACAATAAAATTGTATATAATTAACAATTATTTTAATACAATGTTCCAGACTTCGATATATAATATCATTTTTAGTTATATCTCTATGATTTCCCCTCTATATTGTATAATACTTTCCGCTTCCCAAATACATATTACATTTGGGCAATGATCAATGATCTGTCTCTCCTTTGTGCAATACATCTCATCCACTTCCACAAACCAGTCCTTTTCTCTCGTGTATTATAGTCAAAGCAACAAAAAAGAACAATTCGCTATTGTTACTTTATATAGAGACATTTCCTTTAACGATAACCCAATTAACGATCACCAGTCCCTGTATATCAATAAGTTAGCTAACGTATTCTAAACTGAGGAAGAGCTTTTATAAGGTGAGAAGATTATTTACTGCTAAAGCAAAATCGATATTTATAAGCGGGTAAATTATTATCCTTAAAAAGAAAGGAGGGATTTGAATACAAATCATTGAAAAGTTGCACATTCATAAGTAATGATTAGGTATACTTAATAGCTATATATACCGAATGTGAAATACTATTTTTATAAAGCTCTATATATAGTAAAAACTTTAATTTTATATCACTATAGCACTGCTCTGTATAGAATTTACAAAAAAACAAAACAAGATATTACTATTTTTCTCTAAGACTATATATAGAAGACGAGAGCATTATACCTTCAAAACAATATATATATTATAGATTAGAATTAAATGAAGGCTTGAGCAGGTTTATTAGATGTGAAGAGCATCCAGACAGACAGGGTAAGCGGAGGAGGAGCTATGGGAACTAAGGCAGGGACAAATTAGTGATGTGTACGCCTTATACATCACGGAGATGTGCTACCGTGCAGCACGGATGGTTAGTCATAATGGGATGGACACTCACTACAAAGTGGAAAGAGGACTGCACGCAAGACTTGCTGGATTTTCCTCTTTGCATTTAACCATGAAGACTTCAAATAAACCTCAGGACCTATAACTAGAACTCTCCCTTAATTGAAGCATATCTCTCTGAAGATTGAAAATTCGAAACTTGTCAACATATAGTTTTGTGACAAATAGAATGAATTAGAGTGTTGTTGTATACATAGATATTAATTTCCCATTTGCAATATTTTTAGAATTCCATTTTTTTACAATAATGGAAAATCAAAGAAAAATTAATTAGGCTTTAGGTGATACAATTTTAGAAAGCGTTTTATTTGTGCTTGAAAGTATTCAGTTAAATTTATAAAAGAAAACTCGAGACACTCCCTATTTTATAAAGATATATCAAAAGTAAATAGGTAGCCAGCAAACACGTCTTATAATAGATATTATACTTTGTCTGCAGACAATCCAGAGCCAAGTTCTTGTCCTCAGATTTATGAATAACCCTCCCACACCTAAATACTCCGAACTTGAGAGAAACTTGCGAACCTAAAAGTCAACCCAGATGTCCGGGTTATCAGGAATGAATACACTGAACTCCCGGAAATGGGCAAGAGCTCTTCCCTCCACTCCATCACTCGATTATCATCGACTTCCGGAAGTTATGAAAGACTTCATATTTAAAACAAACATAGCCTGGCAACACGTCCAACCATTTATGGAGGGCACTGTGAGGTGTTGTGGTGGTGGTCCCGTTTAACTCGTTCCTAACTTCTGAATTGTTGAAGCTTATTGTGTAATGATGGACAGATAAATAGTTATAAACAAAGTTTTTGTCAAAAATATAATAACTCGTTCAACATAGAATCACTGCCTGTATAGAATAACCTATATAACCTTTTTAAAAACCAGATAAAGTTTGTCAAACATTTGGGAAGAAATCAATAAGTAGCAATTCAATTTTTTTTAATCTCCGCCAAACTCTTAGAAAACAGTCAACTGAAAACAACTGAGGAAGTCAATAAGAAAGTTATAAAACATTTTAAAACACACAATGCATGGAATAAGTTTATTTGACAACAATTTCTGTCTACGTTTTAAACATTATTTCCATGTTTCAAATGAACCCTAAACAACTTATTAACATATACATCGGTAAATGTGTAACATAAGTTAATTTAATTATTTCATATCCAAAATTTAAAGTAAGATATTGTATTATGTTGTTCATTTTGTAACCATAGAGACATTAACGTGATAAATAATTTTCAGCCAGAGTAATAAAATTTATGTTACTTGACAAAACAACAAATGCTCCAACAACAAAACAATCAAATCAAAAAAGACAATCCGATTATATTTATTTCGGAGATAAATAACAGTTATGTTCTCGGAATGAATCACCGTTAGTGACAGTCAGAGTTATATCCCACTATATATCTGCTATCCTGGTGAATAAAACATGTCATAAATTATCGTAACACATCGCTTTAATTCTTGTCATCCGGAAAAGATGGTTACATAATATCTATGGTTGAATAGCGTAAGTGAAGCGTGTGTTTTATATGATTTATAATTATGTTAGATTTTGGTCATTAAAGAGTGATTATAAGGATTAAAATGTAATTAGAAAATGGGAAGGAATAAATTATTATTTTTGGAAAAAATATAATAATCCTTTTGATGCATTGAAACCTCTGTTATAATTTGATTACTTCAGTATGTATCATTCAATATGTTTAGGAGTTAAAACGCTTGAAATGGTTGCATACATTAGAATTTATGGTTTGCAGATTATCTATATTATACTATACTAAAAAACATGGAAATCAGAGATTAAATTAATTAGATTTATGTTTTTTCCTCGTATATTATATAATGAAAGTCATCTCATGAACCTAAGAATATTACCTCTGAACTGTATTAGATGATACAAAAAATCGAAAGGTGTTTAAGATGATATAGTGAGACACCTGTTGATACATTATTATCCAACCTCCACTTCAATTTTAACCTCTTCAATTTAGTAAATCAGTACAGATGAAAGCAATAAGCACAAGTCAAAAAACATAAAAATCATTCTACAGACAGAAAAACATGCCCACTTGTCATGTCAAGCAGCTCGCTAAATCATCCTCTGCCAACCTCTATCCCACACTTTTTGCAATGGAGCCCGATTCCCCTCTACATGAAACGACTTTGAAGTCTAGGGTTTTGTAGGGTTTTTAAAACGTTTTGGTAAGGATAGATTGATGCAGGTTTCTAATGAAAGATATTTCTTCCCTTAGTTAATACTTAATTAGTATTGCGAAACACGAAGTGGAGGAGGGAGGTGTGTTTCCTTATTATATAGTACCCTTATT
Organism: Vannuccia rotundouncinata; assembly: GCA_034780395.1. Taxonomy (NCBI): domain Eukaryota; kingdom Metazoa; phylum Platyhelminthes; order Proseriata; family Coelogynoporidae; genus Vannuccia; species Vannuccia rotundouncinata. Next base: position 87,347 of record JAUZNC010059439.1, read on the forward strand.
ATCCAGGCATGGGGAAAAAAGTAACTCACAGCATCCTTTTAATATCAAATTAAAATAATTCGAAACACATTGATGAGAAAGACAAAGAAATATAGATGCATATGAATAACTAATTAACAGTAGTATTACAGGAGAAACACAACGAAATTACAGTCGTTTTATTTCCATTTAAACTCTATAATTTCTGAAGAGGAATAAACAATTCTTAATTTAAAAAATTTCTACATTGAAAGTTGTGTTAAATTTCACAAAAGGAAATCGCAATAATTGATTAAATATTCCAACAGCAGGTGTAATTATTTCCCGTTGAGAAACTATTTTTAACTGTGCTTGGTGCTGCTCGGATAGCGAAACGAAATGCAGCTAATTACCGGAACTATTTAAATGAAGAAGACGAAGATTGATGGTGAAATATTAAAAAGACTTGCTTTATTTATCATATTTTTTATCGTAAAAGTTGTTATTGGTTGCTTGAAATAACTTTATTATAAAACAAAAATAAATTTATTTCTCAATTATTTTTATACAATCATCTCTTTCTTCTTTTAGTCAATTCGTTTTTACGGAATGTAAAATATAAGAGAAACAATTTTACAGTTAATCCAAACTGCATTCCATTTTAGTTAAGCAATTTTATAAATAATTATGTGTTAAAAAAAATCCAGTTTCCAATTTGTTCCACCATATTGTCTTTATAATAAAATCAATAAATGATATAAAATTTGAACAACAGAAATCGCATTCTATTTTTTAGCGGTATTTTCTTTGATAATTTTATTAATAATTTATTGTAGCGAAATGTAATGTATTAGAAACCTTAGTAAATTATTCAGCTCATTGTTATACGTACCGTTGTTATGATATGTTTTAGTATCTAGATAATTTAGTCTTTACATAATATTAAATAAAGTTATAAAAAAATGGAATATATATTTTTAAATTAAGTAAATTGCTTGGTGTATCGATTCCCATGATTTGTTATATCTTATCTATATTCATACCTTATTGTGCAATATCTATAGCCATTTAATTACAAAATTAGATGCTGGTATAGATTATTTATTTCTAAGTCACTAGAATAAGATGTCCTTTATAAAAATATATTTGAAACATCTTCAATGTACTTTAATTTATCAAAAATTGCCAGCAGTACTCCTACAATACTCCGCCTAGTTCCACAGGAAGACAACTCCATGATCAAACTACGACCAAAGATTCGTCAACCACTCCCGTCCCTCCCTTTATATTCACTTTCTTTCTTTTTTATCATTTTTAGTTTGATCACTATATTGCTGACGTACTCCCGCGATTCTACAAGCAACTGTCTATCTACGAGCACTTCCTTTCTTTCAAGAAATGTTCCACATCGTTGCGATTGAACCTATTTTTATACACATAACACTTTGTATGGATCTGATCTTATCAAGAAACATAAAGCTTCCAGCTCTCCTCTGTGGAAAGTCGGAAATACTTACACTCCAGATTACAAAACGCTATTTATTCTTCTATAACCCCAATCCAGATAAAAATATTTTAGAGGATTGAATATTTCTTTAGATGTATAAAAAATCATTGAAAATCATCAGTGAATGAAACAAAACTTATACCTTAATCGTAAAGAATCAGTGGAATGTTTATTTTTGATATCTAATATTTTATGTGATATTTTTATCTAATATTTTTCATGTGTTATAATTTAGAGACAAATTATGTAAAATAAATATTATTAGTAACAGTATATTTATTCGTTATCTACAGTTGAAATAAATATTCATCTTAAGAAATCTTTCTGCTCACCGTGAAAGTTTGATTGACTCCAATATCTGTGAAAATTTGATCAATCTTCACCTTCAAGACTGGCTTAACTGAAACACAAAAGGTTGAAAATGAGAAGATTTGTGACAAAATAACATAAAATAAGTAACTTCATGACACAAAATGACCTACCATAAGTAACTTCATGACACAAAATGTCCTAACATAAGTCAATTCATGACACAAAATGTCCTAACATAAGTAACTTCATGACACAAAATGTCCTAACATAAGTAACTTCATGACACAAAATAACCTAACAAAAGTAAATTTATGACAAAAAATGACCTAACATAAGTCACTTTATGACAAAAAATGACCTAACATAAGTCACTTTATGACACACAACAACTAGTTAAAAGTATTATAGAAAAACATGAAAAACTATTGCAAATATTTATTTTAACTGAAAAAAAATATTAGCCTGTAGAATTTCTTTTAATAAAATGAAAAAATTATGTCTATAAAAAAAAAATTAGATATAGAGAAATCTAATAAAGTTGATGCCAATGATGTGTCCTCGCATGTTCACCAAATCCGTGCAAGCTAATCATGAGAGGCAAGCCTGGGGGCCCGGCCATAACTAATTGAGCCATCTATTTTATATTCTGAGGAAGGCTGAGGACACTTATCTATGAGAGAGAATCAGAGTTTTATACGATCACAATCAATTTCTGTCCGTCCCTGGTGTGATTATCGCGTGCAAAGCGAGAGGACGGAGGATATTTACGCGCGCAAGACGACATAGTATATCATGCGCCATTGCAGATGCGCAACCAGTGGCTTCTGAAGCTGTCTTCTGTTTTCCGTCCCTTTCCAACTCTGGAGATCGTGTTTTGTGTGGAGCAACTACAGACAAATGGATGGCTAGCTGACTGTCGAAAAAGATCTTAGTAAGACATGAATCATCCATAGCTGGAAATGTCTGCTCGCTGGGTGACTCGATTTCTGTGTCAGCGACTCATGACTGTGGAGACGAAAGAGTTATTGCGTCCAATAGCGTCCAACGAATAACTTCGTTAATTGTGTGTTTTAAGATATAAAATGAATTATTACAAGCTTTAGAAACATGCTCAAGAAAACATGATGAATTTAACTTTTTAGTGTGAACAATTCGGTTGATCATATTGAAAATAAAAGGATGCGATTTGCAATAATAATTCATATCAATCAGGGAATAATCGAAATTGTGTTTAATGTAAAATAAATGAATAAATGAATAATGTTTTTATTTAAAAACTGAAATTCAGGGTGCTCAAGTTGACATATTTATACAACAGCCTCGCATACTGAACTAAAATCATCTTTATACAACTCTGATCTGTATCATAATAACAACAGCCTCGTATACTGAACTAAAATCATCTTTATACAACTTTGATCTGTATCATAATAACAACAGCCTCGCATACTGAACTAAAATCATCTTTATACAACTCTGATCTGTATCATAATAACAACAGCCTTGTATACTGAACTAAAATCATCTTTATACAACTTTGATCTGTATCATAATAACAACAGCCTTGTATACTGAACTAAAATCATCTTTATACAACTTTGATCTGTATCATAATAACAACAGCCTCGTATACTGAACTAAAATCATCTTTATACAACTCTGATCTGGATCATAATAACAACAGCCTCGTATACTGAACTAAAATCATCTTTATACAACTCTGATCTGGATCATAATAACAACAGCCTCGTATACTGAACTAAAATCATCTTTATACAACTTTGATCTGTATCATAATAACAACAGCCTCGTATACTGAACTAAGATCATCTTTATACAACTTTGATCTGTATCATAATATACAATTTCAAAAATCTTTTGTCAGAATAATATGCACGCATTAATATAAACAAAGACGTCAGAATTGAAAAAGTTATAACTTCTTTAAAATATAACGCCAGTAATAAAAATTTTCCTCCTCCCGCTTCTGATCAGCATAAAAAACTTTTCCCCTCCTTCCTAATTGATCCAAAATGTTTGTCGTCCTTTCATGTCCTTGAACGGATAAGATCATAATCTTTGGCTGTCTGTGAGTCATGCCTCTGTAGTCCCACCATGAATCATAAAACGAACGTTCGGTCATATGAAGGAAGACAAAAAAATATTTTGAAAAAGTTTGACTATTTAAAAATAGCGCCAGCTAACTAGCTGTTGTTGACTAGATCCAAGCTTCATCGTTTGCCGGAGAATTGTTGGAATTGTGAGTCTCCTAAATGACATGCAAATGAACACGATAAATTCCAATGCCTTCTTTTTTAATTGAGTCTAGATGGAATTAATTCGAATATCTCCAATTTCATACATCATATATATAAAGTTGATACATTATCAAATACGCATCTCAATATACAGTATATATTATAAAAGATAGCTGTTGTTGAAGCATAAACTGACAGACATCTTTGGTCAAGTCTAAAGCCCTACTTTTTCAAGAAATGTATATACCTATAACCTCAATGTAAAAATCTTACAACATTAGAGGCCACACTCAATGGGTAGAAATTCACGGGGATTATTAATTGAGCTGTCCATATAGTGTTCTCTAAACCCGCTTCCATGTTCACAGACAACTTAGTTACAAAGCATCATCTCCAAGCATGCCCACTTCCCAACCATTAAGTTACGTAATATTATTACACAGCATGTATGCCACCGTCCGTATACAGCGTCCGGAGTACATTGCCACCTGTTGCCCGCCATTACCTAATCTTAACTCCCCTTTCTCCAACAACAGCAGTGAGGATTAAATCATCAAGTTTCACATATCGAAGAGACAAAAAGATGGTAACCACCTTCTTTAATTAGATTCTGAGCAACTTGCCTATATTTCAATCTGGAAGGGTTTTGAATTATTGGAAAGATGATTAAAGTAAACAAGGGAAGCGCTTTGGTTACTATGGCCTTCTTTATTTCTGTCAAATTATTCAACTAGATTAGGAAAACTGGAAATACAAAATAATACCAGATGTACAATATCTTAAATGTAGAATATTGAATGTGATTGTAACCATAGAGAAATAATAATGTAGAAAAGTAAGTTTTAAAGTACAATTTAGTAGTATAGACTGCCTCATTGCAATAGGAGTTACCTTCCCGAGCCAGCATAAGTTACAAGTTATGCTGCATAAAACAGGTTCTTTTGACATTTACGAAACCGACCGGTAGCGGTTTCATATAGGAATATTCATTATCTATGACTAATCCTCGTCCCCTATGTATAGTGAAAACTTTGGAGCGGCAAATGTTGGATAGTTACATACTTGTGCAAAACCTGGATTCTTTCAATATTTAAAAAATTCTAAGATGATTTTAATTAAGTAGGTATGAAAGCTTACAAAATAATAATAATAATTTTTTCTGAACAGAATACATGTAGAAATTAATTGACACCAAAAAATAAATAAAATGACAAATTGATAAAATAATACTTTTTTGAAAGAGTAAATCCACACCTCAAAAGTCTAAAATATCCTGAACACATTTTTGGTGTTAATTTACTCGTTCAAGTTTTCTTTTTGTGGAGCTAATTTACTGTTGAAAATCTAATAATCGATAGAGATGACGTTTCTTTAAAAAAAAATAAAACTTACAATATACTTGCAAAGCTGACATCACTCGAGCAGAACCTTTGGCCGTGTTGACGTTAGAATACTCCTTGGGGTAAGTAGTTGTAGCAACACACGTGTATTTGCCGTCATGAGTCCTGTTAGCGGCTGTGATTCTCAGAGTGGTGTTTGACCCGTTACCCGTGGCAACAACCTTATTGTCCTGGAGGTTTGAAAATAAATAAGAGAATTAATTCATTAAAATTAGGACATTTTTCTAAATAAAACCCTTTTCAAAAAATTATTAGCTGGCGTTTATTACGTTTTTTCAAACATCTGTTCTGTACCCGTGGTGTGTATTGAAGA